>JAMKQA010009626.1:0-30724 GCA_024699735.1 Posidonia australis | reverse complement strand
AAGGATGATTTTCAAAGGAGAAAACCAAGTTTTTGCAAAATGATAAGAAACGAGTTTCTTTTAGTTTTGCCGAGTTTTGTTTGTGGTTGTGTGTTTTGGGGCGCGTACTGAGTGACTTAGATGTCACTCACGCATGCTATTTGGTTTTCAGGTGCAGACCGTGTGCAGCCGAGTCCCGGTGCAGGAGTTGGAGCTTCTAGCCGCACATTGTGATCCTGAAGGTGAGCCTTGGTTACAGTTATATTTGTTTTCTGTAATTAGTGTAATTATGCTTGGGATATTGTGATTTGGTAGCGTTCCCGGGATCGGGGCGTTACACATACTAACATCACGATTATTATCAATGTTTATACCAATAAAATTACAGAAGGTAATGAAATCAAAATAAAAAGGCTAAGTAAAAATATCATTTGAAAAAGCATCATCATCATCACTATGTGAAATAGATGAAGATTCCAAAGAGAAAATGGAAGACATATTATTCAAGGAAGGATTTTCAACATCCATACTACTGATTTTTTGACTTAACCTATTACAAGATAAAATATTACCAAACATACCTGGATTTGCAACAAAGGTTGAATAGGAACTGAATGCTCACACTCCATAAAACCAAGTTCATCTACTCTATCACTACCCAGAAATGCCAACACTTTTTTGAGTTTTTCTTTGCTGATCTCTCGGGCCTTCTTTTCTTTAACCATAAATTTTGTCAAGACCGCATCTACTAACAACTCTAAGCTATCACCCTGGCAGGTAGTTGGGCAAACCGAAGAAGGGTCTACACTAGGATGAGCCACCTCTCTAGGGTTCTGAGAGGAACTGGAGAGGTCTATAGGGGCAAAAATACAACTGAGGTGAGAGGATGGACTATCTCCTGAGATAGGAATAGATGTGCCGCTAAGGCCACCTACAGAAATAGGTTTTGGTAGGATTCTTATCGAGGGAGAGGCAGATGGTCTCAAGTGTCAAGCACTAGATCCCGTCCTTTTCCAAACATTATTCTCCAAATGAATAAACCTTTTAGATTTACCACCATTCCAGTTAAAAGAATTTTTAAAAGGTCTCCTGATACTTTAGGAAGGTTCGAACTCGAAGTCTTCCCCCGTTGAAAGGAAGATGAAAAGTGTCCTCTAACCGAAGGAAGGCATAAGTCCCAACTACGAGAAAACTTAATGAAGTAGACGTTCTTCATAAAAGCGAAATACTTTGTATCAGAGAGACCTCTTCCAGGAAAAAGTCTAATTCTCACTCTAGCAAAACTCAGATATTTGACACTATATATGCTATAGTCAACCTCCAAAAGTTCAGCAAACTCACCCACCATACTATGGAAAATATCAACACACCAAAGGTGATGGGGAGTGCCTTCTAAAAGAATCCATAACTCCTCCTCTTTAAGCGTTAGAACGACACTAGAATGCATCAACCAAGGTGTGAAGGAGGCAGGGAGAGACACTAGAGAGGACCCATACATCCTAAGAGCTTCATCTCTAAAGGCGATAGACGGAAATTTGAGCAAATGTTTCCCTGACGTTAAGTCATGAATTTCCTATTTAACCAATTCAGACCAGTAGGTAGAAAGATGAGCCCTAAGACTGTCCTTTGTTAGGTGTGAAGATAAAGAGGTAATGATAGTACTAGAAGAAAAGAACTGAAGTTGGTCACAGACTACATCGAAAGGTGGAAGTATAATTGGAAAATGCATCGACAGTCCCGCCATTCCTCCACCAATCGAATCCTTACTAACTTACTGATCTCCAAAGAATCTACATATAGCTACAGAATGACTATAGGATTTACATTTATAACATACCTGACTATATTTACAATAAAGTTTGACATAACCTCGTAAGCCACATTCATAACACCTTCCAGAAAACATCACAAAATTGGGTAAGGACTAACTTACTTTTTCTTTTCTTTAATATCGTTTGCTACCCTCCACTCAGTGTAGAAGAGCCAACACTGTTGAAATTACAAACTTTTGAACATTCCTGGCTTCTAGCTTCGATCGCTTGAGAAGGATGAACTAGAAAGGCAAGGGGAAAGAAATGAGAGCTGGATATATTATCACTAATCATAAAAGATGATTTAACAGGAGAGAGATATGTATTGTCAAATGAATTAGGAGGAGACGTATCAAACAAAATCTTCTTATTAATTGACTTCTGACCAGCGTCGCTTGACATGTTATTACCAACGTTGCCTGACATATAGTTATTTTATTTAAAGAAATTCTAATCATATCAAGTGTTCATATTATAAAAAGTTTAAAACCTAAATTATTGATTTTTACTTTAGTATACATTGATGAATCATTTATTCGCATGGACCGACTAGGGAGGGGGCTGACCTCCCCATCTCAAGTATTTATGGTGAGGCCCACGGCCTCCAATTGGCTAGTATTTAAGGCCTCATTGATGAATACGCCCAGAAACGAAAAGTATTCTAGATATTATTATCTATTGAAAAATGATGCACTGTACTGATAAGACGAGACGGAACTAAACGACACGTGTCCAACAGAGTAACGACCGGTTCATCACCTCCACTTGTGCGAGCTTTCATCTAATGATTCAAACGTTCCCACGTAGCCCAGACGTTGGTTGCCACATCAACCAACGGACTCAAACCCCACACCACAAAAAAAAAAGTCACACTAGGCGCCACGTCGTCACGGCCGTTGTGGCCTTGGCGGTGGACTAACCTCCTTATCCAAATCCACCCGTCCATCTCTCCATCCACTCATCACAAGTTCTCTCTCGACTCCCCTACTCCTGATCGATTGCGAGGACCTCCTCCTTCCGCGTCGCCCCTGTGCTCAATACGCACTTTCCCTCTCTCCATTTTCCCCCGTGGTTTCGCCTCCTCAATCCTCACCTCTCGATCTCCCCAATGCCTCCCGGCCTCCGCCGCCACTGCCGCCGCCAACAGCCGCCGTCTGTCCGAACACGCTGGGAGAGCGAGGGGCGATAAGCAGCTCATGGCGACCTCCGCGTGCCTCAGGGTAAGGAATCGGTTCGTTGATGGCAAGTGATAAGCAGCTCATGGCGATCTCCCCAATTCCTTTTTTTTTTTTCCCCCTTTTGTCTCTTTCCTGTAGTTACTTCGAATTGTGTTGTGCTCTGATTCTTTTCGTTCTCATCTACGAGCGCTTGATGGGATTGGCATTGCTGTTAGGAATGAAGGAATTGTGCTGTTTTTTTTTTTTCGATATGATGCTGATGGTCGTCCATGCTTATTACTGTTATTGATTGCTTGGAGTTGGAGAAATTCAGTGCCCCCAAGTATTCACATGTTTTAGAACAATTTAATTTACGGTCATACTACGGAAGCGTTTCAACTTGGCGGCGTGCATACGTCTTACTTTGTGTAGTTGGAATTCTGCATTGTCTTCTTGTGTCTCAAGTCGCAACAACTCTTATGGATTAGGGTCCTTGGCTTCTTTTTCGGGGCTTATACTTCTGACTAGAAGATTGTGGAAACTTCTTTTGGGGCTTATACTTCTGAATTGAAGTTTGTATAATCGTGTTCTATCCATTTCTTAACAAAAACGAGACACCAGTAATGGTGAAGAAGTCACTCTTGGAACCTGGGGGAACTATGTTTCAAAACTATGTCCTGAATGAGAATCATTTGAGATCGATCGAAAGCTGAACTGGCATCCATGCACTTTGATAATCATGTCCTTCCTTGATAATTATGAGGCCTAAAAAATATTCTAGCTGTATCATTAAAAAAGAAGAAGAGGGGAATCTTTCCAGTTCCTCAATTCCATAAGCTGATCGCTGAGATAATCTTTTCCAGTTCTGAATTGCTAGTAGTCCTGCTAGCATGCCACCCGCTTGACCAATTATTTCCTTTTGCTGCTGATGTGGAGAATAAGTACCTCTTATAACTGCTTGATGTGGGACTAAGCCTCTAAAACTCATCATTAACCAATATTGTCTCTCATGTCACATTATGTTGTGTGAAGCAAAATTGACCTGATTACCTTCTTTTTATGCATTGTGAGATAGTATATATAGCCTGTTAATCGCAGTTGTGCCCCTGCTTGGAAATACTGACCTGAGTGTATTTGTTTTCAGGCACATACTGTTGAAAATCATAAATGCTCTGCTGGAACCAGTTATCAGTCTTCCTCTAACTGTAGCAGACAATTTTTTACTTTACCTTCATTCAATATCTTACAGAATAGAATTCCTTGCAACTTCAATATACACTGTTTCTACAACCCTAAAGTTCAATCACCTTCTTTTGCCTTGTACCATAGTTCATGTAAATTCCTACTTACTCACCAGAACAAGATAGATGGTTTTTGTAAACAATCCAGATCCATAACTTTAGGACGAAGAGGTTTTTGTGTGGACAACAATGGAAATTCCCGTATCAGAAGATTTCGCATATGTGCGGAGCTTGATGTTGCCAGTGCTCTTGATGTAATCAATGATTTAGGTTTTGATACTCTTACTTTCCTGGCCGTGACTGTTGGGATTGTACCTGTATTCAGGCTACTTAAAGTCAGCCCGGTAAGTCTTTCTATGGTTCATTCTTTCAAAGTCATGTTTTGGAATTTGTGGCCTTGTTACTGCAATGGTTGCTTGATCCCTGCCCACTAATATTTCATCTCTGTCTGTTTAGTTTCTGTTTAGATTTATACATGTTGATGAAGTTTAGAGATTACAGAAATAGAATTGTCTATACATTTTGCCCATTCTTCTTAAATGCTTTCGCAACAGTTGATGAAACAACTTTCTTAGTCTCATTTTAGTCAGTTTGTTCCTAACATGATACACAGAAAAACATCTGCTTTTTTCCGAAAGAAGAATTAATTAAATGAAGTTGCATTTCTTTGCCTTTCACATTTTATGAGCATATACTTCTATCAAGCTAACAATCAATCTTTGGAATCTCATATGCATTGAAAACCTGCAGGACTTAAAATCAATTTCACGAATTGATGAGAAATTCTGGTTTCACCTTCTGCACTGCCTTAGCTTACACGCTTCTACAAACTTCGCTACATCTACCATGTTTATGTATATCTGCAGCATTTGCCTTTTGCATCTCTTTCAGTCTTGTCTCACATAGACCATATTCTTTTCGAAAATGTTTGTCACCACTTTCTTTCCAAAATCCTTATTTTCCACATGAATTTCATGGGTCCCAAACTAAGTGCTGATTTTGATGACGCAGGCCTGGGGATGGATCCATTGTGGTCTGGTGCTCGTATGTCATGTTGTGATCTCTCACTTGAGAGCCATTAGGTTAGGATCAATGTTTATCAAAACATTGAAGAGTCTAGATGTTACTGTATTCTTATTTTTCTCTCATTTCTTGAAGGAAGTTATGTTCTCAAAATTAACACCTCAAAAGATTAGTGATAGGATCAACTTTTGTGGTTGATAAGAAGGGAGCTTTTGATGAGACCAATGATAACTGAAACTCAATAGAATAGACTCCACTCTATGACCCCAAATATCCCTATTTCTTATGCCTTACTGTGTCTTTAGACTCTTAATGTGTAACTTTTCTCCACCATATTAACTTACATTTTTAGAAGGCTTATCCTCTTAAAGATTTTGTGCTCACACAACATTCCATGCAAATAATGTGATGGTTTCATGTCTGGTGTCCAGAGAGATGACATTTTCTAATTCTTTGTGTTAATGGTCTTTGATTTGCCTGAAGACAATATTTACTAGTTCTTTATGTTTTGGATACGTGGTCTTTGAATTTTTTCCCTAGGGTTTGAAGGTCTGGTTTTCCATAATGATCTATAAATATATATTATACTCAAGAAATCCATAAAAATGAATAAAGCTTTCGATTAAAATCGCCTATTGGATTTCCTGTTTTTAGAAATTTAGTACATAAATAAGTATGATTTCAAAAGGCTGGAAGCTGGAAAATGTGGGTTTTCAAGGAAGACCCATAAATCTGGGCTTAAATTAGGGTTTTAGAGGTTTGTTTATACATGGGCCACCACTCATTAAAACTCAAACACCTCATTGACTCCCCAGCGAAGAGATCAACAAGGGCTGAGCACAAAAAAACCTGAGAACTCACAAGTGAAAAAGCTTAGAGGGCGTTGAGTTGCTAGTCGAGGCCCCTTCGATGCTTAAGTCAAAAAGACTAGAGTGGAGATTAGGTTTGAGAGTGAAGACTACAGTTAATGCATACCTAAGCATGCGTGCAGAGGAATATGTTTAACTCACTAGGGGTAGGTAAGCTTTACGGGCCAGGCTCAGTTTAATGGGCTTGAATTAGGCCTATTATTAGAGTCTGATCGAGCAAGGTGACTAGTTCGGCTTACTGAGCTTGGTTAGGGGCCTGTATCAATTTCCATATTGAACATTAGATACATGGGACTAGTATTCTAAACACCCTCTTGCACTCACATGTGCAACTAATATGACCATCAGTTTCCCACATAGACAATCTAGGTTAGAGTGGACCACATATTGACCTGCTTTGTACCATGATAAAATTTGATGAGGCATCATTTATTAAACCCAAATGCTTAGGTGAGAGATAGTGAATTACATTTATTTATCAAGTATGAAATATTTTCTAATTAGGCAATATTTGACAAATATTCTCAACACATACAATATACCCAATCAATCCATATACATGAACAAATACTTCAACCAGAATTGTCTTTTGGGGCTGTTCTTTTTTAACGAAGTTAACTGTGTTTCAAGCAGCTAGTAGTCATTGTCACTTTGTGTAAGGTACAAATCCGGGGAGGATTGGACATTTCTTGTGGGACCTTTGATTATAACTTATAAAAGCCACTACTCACTCATAATCAATTTATCATGGTGAACAGTTTGGTGAAGGTAAATACTAATAATAGTTTTATAAATTGACATAAAGGAGAAAATAATTTCTTCTCTTTGCTCTCTATACAATCAATTACAAAATCCACTGAAGCCTATAACAGTGAACTCAAACCTGTCCTAAAAATGACTGATTTTAAGAACCCATTTGTAAGGCAAGTGTTGAAATCTGAACTATGTTATTAAACTATCCCTACCAGAATGACATTGAGGTTTTGGATTCAGATGGACATCTATGATATATCCAATCATTGATCTCAGATATGGACCTGTCTCCTTTACAAACTCTTTAAGTTTTGTATATCATTATGCTGAGTGTTTTTTTTTTCTGAGTTCTTTTCTGATATATTCAAACCATTGAATCTTATTTGATGAAAATTCCTAATAGGAAGACCTAATGCAATTCTATTAATTCTTTTATCTATTCCTTTCATAACTGGTGGTTGCTTGCAGATACTGGGGTTCTTTTCTGCAGGAGTTGTACTAAACCAGTTTGGTTTCATTAGAAATCTCATGGATGTTAAGGTTCTTTCTGAGTGGGGGATTCTTTTCTTGGTAATTTTCTCAATTCTAGTTTTCAATTTATCACTTACCACTAATGATGAAGATAGTTCACTTTTTTGTGCTGAAGTGGTGTTACTTTTTCTTTCTTTTGAACTTGATTGCATACTAGCTTCTTATGCTTAATTTTCTTATGAATAACTCAATGAAGTTCTGTGTTCTCTTCAATATCATATAGTGCCTTTGATCAAATTGCTCTTTTATCCATACAATGTTATGCGTTGAGATCATAACCTTGAATGTAAATTACACTAACTGACTTTATGGAGATTGGCTTGGTCATGGACTCAGTGTACAAGAGAATTGTATGTCAAATCATTTCGAGATGCAAGAAAACCTAAATTTAGATGGTGCGTGGAGTTGGGCTTCAGACAGTTTTGTTGTCTTCTAGACACATTTCCCTGAAGTTATGCATGCAAAGTTAAAATAAGCTTTCTTGGTTTATGCTGTCTCATGTCTTTTTCTCTATCATGTTGAAGTATTACTGGTTACTCATCATTGCTATCTACCTTTTTTACCAGAGCTTCTTCATGCTTTATTTTCCTCAAACTCAAAATTTCTACTTACAGAATTATTCCTTTATTGCAGCTGTTTGAAATGGGCTTGGAGCTTTCTCTAGCTCGCCTTAAGGCTCTTGCAAAATTTGCCTTTGTATTGGGACTGGCACAGGTTGGTGACAAAAATACTGCAGGCAGCAACAATAACTAGTCTTATCTTTAGAAGAAAAACTAATCTAACAGAGCACATGCTGTACGATCATTATAGACTTTTTGTTGAGGTTATTCATATAATATTGGCACTTGCTTGAGCTCGTCTCTGTTTTCCTCCTAGATGTAGGTCGAGTATTGCTCATCTCTTACAGCACTTGACAGATTATGTGGTGTCAAAATATACTTCTATTCATTTGCAATATTTTACACCACTAAATTGAAATTTTGTGAGCATATGATAAATCTGGTACTCTAGTTTGTGCACAAGAGACCACCAAAAATCAATAGAAAAGAAAAAAGAGGCAAATTTAAGCAAGAGATTATAAAGTAAAAACTACTTGTGTTTTAGTTGGTTAATATTCCATTTAGGCATAGTCTAAATCATTGACATGAACTTGTTGTGGTGAAAAATACTATGTACTTTGTCACGACTCGAATGTTAAGAGTGATAGCATGACTTTTTTCTAACTGTTGGCTTTCTTGTCTCAAAAATGGAAAAACAGTACCTAAGTAAAATACTTGGATAGCATTGTATTTATGATGATACAGATAGATTCCCTGAAGGCCTTTTTTGGCAGATATATTTCTGGTTTAGAGAAAATACAATCATTAGGAATATAAATGTTTCTCATCCAGTGTAGTTTATATAACTCAATTTTCTCAATTTAATTTGAATAAAATTCACATTATAAAATCAAGTATATATTTCTGATTTTTTCCACCCACCAGCTATTTGATATTTTTTATTTCTTAGATGTTCTTTTCAAACTACCTTATAGTCTTATTTTTTTAATTCAATTTTTTGAAGGTTATCCTGTCCACCCTCGCATTTACAGCATTTGAACTTCCACCCAATGGGGCTATTGGGACCAAAATTCTCCAATTTCTTTTTCACTCAAGACCTGATCTGGTGAGTAAATGGTTTGTGCAATTGGCTTCTGGAATCTGTGGCTTGGTAGAAATAACGGTGCACATCATGGTCGAAGTGCTTCCATTTTCTTGTAGTCCTTTCAAACTTTCATGATTAGGACTTAAAAATGAATGCATTCTTGCCATATGCTTTTTGGTTGAAAACCTTCTTTTCCTGCAATGATTTCTGGATGGCTTTATTTGACATAAGCTCATGATTCAACCAAATCCTGGGCCTCAGGTCTCTCGTCTGGATGGTCAACATGTGGGTATATTGGTACAATATGCCAAGCATGGGAAAAGATTGGGATGGGCATGATTCAGAAAATTCAACTAAAATCATGGTGATATTCTTCAAAAGATTATTTTATATATTACCAATTAATACAAAAAAGGGGAAATTTATTTAAACTTAAAATTCAAAAAAAAAAATGTTTGCATAAAGATGCATAGGTGAGCCTTTGGTGCATTGACTGAAGTCGACTGTTGAATAGCTTTCACATCCTTAATAGAAATCAGTTGCATGTCATCAAGAATTTTGCTCATTTAGAGCATACCACCTTGATGGAATTCTTGTTCGATACACATCAAAATAATCAATTTGTTGGCCAAGATCCTCTTACCATGTTGGCTGATAGGTGTCAAAATTCAACAATCTTAAGTATTCAAGTGTAGAGAAATCTGAAGAGATGATGGAACCCCCTTAAAAAAATACACATAATAATTCAGAGAAGGTATTCACTGATTCACTGGATCAAGAAAAAAAATTAGTTAAGGGTATTTTGAAAAGAAAGCAAGGTGGATTACATGGTTCACTGCCTGGTTTGCACACCTTTATCAATGCACTTGAGCCTTCAGGTGTCCAAATACTGACAACACAAGTTTTGAAAGTAGTTCTATTTTTGTCCAAATGGTATTATAGGAGACAATTAGTACGTTCTTGAGGTCATAGGTGAATCCATTGTTATTGATGGCTAGTGGGAGTGTTCAACTTCCTAGCCAGGTGTTTGCTGACCCCATTTTGGATTTGGTTAGCCAAGGCCACGGATTCTTCTTATAGGATCCAAAGAAATCTATTTTCTGCAAGGTATATTTTACAGAACGATACCTGTACTTTCTGCAAGGTATATTTTTTACAGAACACTATTCCATATTTTCAGTAACGATGTGATCAACATCCTTAAACATACTGTTTTGTTGGTTTTTATTGACAATACCAGCTCTCAGCGTGGGCAAAAGATGATACACTAGGTCTTGCATTGAATTTGTATTGACATGAACCTCGTATTATCTAGTCATGGTTTCAGTAATAGCCACAACAATCATGAATTAGGGTAGAGATATATATGAGAATGGAGAAGATTCATAATTTTAAATTATCATTGCTATATGGGCATCGTCCAAGTACAAGTGCGCCTAAACGTTCGGTAAAAGTTCGGTAAGTCAGAGTAGACACAAACTTCTACAGAGGTGACTCAGAAGACTTGGAATCCGGATCGGCCTGGCCCAGTTTGGTCCAAAAAAACAAAGGCCCGACCGTCCCTGGACTAGGCCAGTCTGGCCCGTAGGCTGAGTTGGGCCTCTATTAGCAGGCCATTGGCCCAACACGGCCCATGGCCAGTCGATGGGTCGGGTCAGACCGGTCCATTGGGCCAAAATTTCAATTTTAAAATTAATTTTTTTCATTAATAAAAAATATTTTAAATACATAAAAAAAAATAAGAAAAATACAAAAGATGTTTTACATCATTTTTTTTACATTTCTTATTTTTACAATTTTACATCATTATTTATTCATTTGTGAAGTCTGTTTTGCTTATTAAAGCTGATGCCGCATCATCGTCGTATTCTGATTCAGAATTTAAGCTCAATCCCTGAAGATAATCAACCGCATCGTACCAATCTTTTAAGCAGATGGAGGCTTCTATAGACTTCTCTGATAATCTACATCTTTTATCATTTAATACTCTTTTTCCTGCAGAAAATGCAGATTCCAACGCCACAGTTGACGTCGGAATCGTTAATAAATCTTTTATCATTTTTGTTACTATAGGAAACCTAATAGCTGTAGCAAACCACCACTTTAATATATCTAAATTATCTATTTCTAAATCACTAAAAGCAATTGGGGATTCAAAATAATTATCTAATTCATTATTTGTATTTGATTTTACATATTTTTCCTTCTTTTTATTTAATCTATTCCATAAAGAACTACCATTACTACTATTTGTTTGTGTTCCTAAAAAACTAGATGTTTGACCACTAATTGTTTCATCATAATTTTTAATATATTCTTCAAATAAATTATATAAAGTTGTCTTTATTTTATCATTAAATGAATCTATATACTCATTTTTATTCAAATTACTAAAAATATTATCTATAAGTATCATACAATTAATTAATCTATGTCTAGGATCCATAATTAAAGCTAAACATGTCCATATTTGAGGCTCACTCCAATAATTATTATATTTAGTTTCCATTGATTTAATAATATCTACAAAAGCTGGAATATTCCTATATTATTGAAAAATATTTGTAATATTAAATAAATTAATTAAAACTAGAGAACTTGTTGGATATTATTGACCAGATAATTGTTTAGGTGCATTATAAAATGGTTCTAAAAATTTATGAATTATATTAGAATTTTGTCAATCTTTATCATTTAAATAGATTTTGCATATAAAATCCTGTAATTATATGATTATAAGGTATACATGAACTTAACATATCATAAGTTGAATTCCATCTATGTTAAACATTTAACTTAAATTTTCTAGATTTTAAACCATTTTATGCACATACATGTCTAAATTCTTGATATCTTTCAGCTGATGTTTGAGTAAATAAAATAGCTTTTCCTATATTTTCTATATAAGGCCTAATATATTCTATACCATCTTGTACAATTAAATTTAAGATGTAACAACAATACGTACAATGAAATAATTTGCCATTTAATATTGATTTTATATTTCTTCTTAATAATTCTATTGCAACATTGTTATTAGATGCATTATCAAATGATATTATATTTATTTTAAAAAATATATTATATTCTTTAACAATATCTTCTATCATATTTGATATAGCTTTATTAGTATGTGGATGATCAAAAATTTTAAAAGTAATTTATCTTTTTTGTAAATTACATTCTATGTCTATCCAATATGCAGTTAAACATAAATTTGAAAAATTATTTGGACCAGTCCAAACATCACATGTTAATGATATTTTACATAATAAATTAAAAAATATTCCAATTAAATCTTTTTTATCTTTTTAAAATGTTTTATAAATTATATTTCTTGTTGTATTTATAGAAAAACTTAAACTGTAGATTTAGATAATTTTGCATATAAGATTCAAAATTTTTATTTTTAGAAAAAGAAAATGGTTGTTCATCTTTTACTATAAATTTAGTTATTCCTTTCTCAACTTCTTCTGTATTATATTTTCAATTAATTATATCAGTAGATCCTACTTGTAATTTCGATTGTTTTGAATCTGTGTTGTCATCTTTATTATGTTTGGGTATACATTTTTGTAAATGTCCATATATATGACCTACATCTCCTCCCTTAGGACATGTGTATGTGGTATTACAATAGCACCTAGTTTGATCTACAGGGTCTATTGTAACATTCTCCCAAACCCAAGAACTTTGTTTCTTAGGTTTTTTTAGTGGCAGTGGACTGTGTAATCTGTGTTAGGGAAGATTGAGGTTGATCTGACTTCATACTAGGGATATAGTCATGGCTACCAATATTACCAAAAATTTTCATTTTAATATAAAAAATGAATATAAAATAAAAAAACTTAACCCACAAAAACCAAAATCGAAAAATGGAGCGATTAGAAATAAAGAATTTAGAGGGATTAGAAGTAGAGAAATTTTGATGTTGTCAGTTCAGTTGGTGTAGCGTAAAGACTGGAGAGTAACAGACGCGACAGAATCCAAAGCTAAACAATCAAATCCTGACTTGAAAAGATTAAGTTGGGAGAAAGTGGTAGAGAATGTGAGTTGTAGTGAAGAAGAGAAGAGAAGAGAAGAGAAGATTAAGTTGTGAAGAAAAATGAATGGAGTTGGGTGTATTTATAGTTGAAAATTTGAAGAATTTCATGTAAAGAAAAAAAAAGTTAAGGACTCTTGCAAGTTGCAACGGTCCAATGCCAATGGAACGTTGCAATTTGCATCGTTCCACACTTCCATTTTTTTTTTACAGGGCCAAGCGGCCCACTTGGTCCTTTTTGTTGTTGTTTTTTTCTGGACCAAGTAGGCGGTCTGGTCCTTTTGTTTTGTTTTTTTGGGCTGGACAGGCAGTTCAGTCCTTTTGTTTTGTTTTGTTTTTTTTCCCCTGGGCCGAGTGGGCGGCTCGACATTTTTGTTTTGTTTTTTTTTTTCTAGACTGGGTGGGCGGCCCAACCCTTTTGTTTTGTTTTTTTTAAATTTCCAGGCCTGCCAGGCCCTACCTAGTCTGCTTTACGGGCTAAAATGGAGCTACTTTACGAGCCTACGTGGGCTTGACACGTGGGTCCGACATAGCCCATGGCCCACGGTGGCCAGGTTCATTGTTGGGATCGACGGGCCCGGGCTGGGCCAGATGCCTGCAGATGCTTCCATTACCAGTAATCAATCAATGACTCTATCTCAGGAGGAGTATGTTCAATTTCTTCAACATAGAGAGGCTCAGTCTACACCTACTGCTGTATCTCATGCCACTGCTTCCACCTCAGGTATATCTAGTTTTAGTTGTCTCTAGGGACAGTTCCTAGATTATTGATTCAGGAGCATCCTCTTACATCACAGGTAACTGTGACCTTTACTCTTGTATATCTCAGTTACCTGACATTACATCAGTTTCTATAGCTAATGGTCGAACCTACAAGGTAACTAGACAAGGCACCATTCGTGTTACGCCTCAGTTAACCTTAGACAAGGTTCTTTTTGTGCTTGAATTTTCTGTAAATCTTTTGTCTATTAGCTCAATTACCAAACATTTAAACTATTGTGCGACATGTTTTCCGTTTCACTGTACCTTTCAGGATTTACAGATGGGGAAGAGGATTTGTTTAGGGCGTGATAAAGGCCAAGGAATTAACCTACTTGTCAGAGATGAGATACCTAGAGGCTTTGCATCCCTTGCTTCCACCGATGACTCATCCATTACATGCCATCGTCGGTTGGGCCACTCTTCTCATCAGAAACTTCAGCAGACTCTTTTTTAAGTGTTTGTGTCGTCTTTTCAGTGTGAGTCTTGTGAGTTAGGTAAGCACCATCGTGCTACCTTTCGAGATCTGCATCTAGTTACGAGTAAGACTCCTTTTGATTTAGTTCATTGTAATATTTGAGGTCTTGCCAGAACTTCTTCGATGTCTTGCCATAAATATTATATTGTTTTTGTCAATAATTTTTCTCGTGTCTTGGGTGTATCTTTTGAAGGATAGAGTTAATGTGTTTGACATTGTTAAGAAATTTTTCATGGAAATAAAGAATCAGTTTTCCGTCTATTCAAAAGTTTTTCATTCTGATAATGCTTTAGAATTCACTCAAACGAATCTTCAACAATACTGGGAATCTTTGAGCGTGTTGTAGCAAACTTCTTGTCCACATGTATCCCAACAAAATGGAGTTGCAGAGCGTAAACATAGACACATACTTGATGTTGCCCAGTCACTTATGTTTGAGATGTATGTTTCTAAGTATCTTTGATTTGATGTTGTTTTCATTGCAGTATATCTCATCAATCGTATGCCATTTACAGCACTTAGTAGAGATGTTCCACTACAGAGACTTTATCCTAGTGTTGATTCCTTCCCTCTTACTCCCAAGGTGTTCGACTGTGTTGCCTTTATTCAGGGTTTGACTCCTAACCTGGACAAACTGACTCCGAGGTCTATTAGATATGCGTTCGTTGGTTACTCTCGTACTCAGTGTGGCTATCGTTATTATATTCCTGCTACCAGGAAATACATTGTATCTGTTGATGTCACCTTCTTTGATAATCGACGACGACCACGTCCCCCTACAGTCAAACTCTCTTTACCATTTGTAGATCTGCCACCCACTGACCTTGATTTGCCAATTACCCTCAGGAAAAGTACACGTGTTTCATCCACTACACCTCTTATATCCTACTTTGTGAGTTCTAAACATCTTCATCTTTCTTTCTGTACATTTGTCTTGTGTATTTCTTCTGAGTCAATTCCTAAGAACTACCAGTAGGCAAACCTAGTACCTCAATGGAAAGCAGTTATGGATGAGGAAATGCAGGCTCTAAGGTCTCGTGGGACATAGACACTAGTACCTAGACCAGAGGTAACCAATGTTATTACTTGTAGATTGATGTTTGCTATAAAGTACAAGGCTGATGGTATGATAGATAGATACAATGTCTGGTTAGTCGTAAGGGGATTTACACAGAAATATGGCATTGATTACACTGAGACTTTCTCTCCTTTTGCCAGAGTGAACTCCATCAGAGTCATTTTGTTAGTGGCTATAAACAAATTCTGGAAATTTTGCCAACTAGATGTCAAAAATGCATTCCTGTATAGTGACCTTTCCAAACAAGTGTATATGGAGCAACCTCTAGGTTATGTTACTCAGGGGGAAGAATCAGGTGTGCTAGCTCAGGAAAGCAATTTATTGGTCGAAGTAGAGTCCACAAGCCTGGTTCGAGAAGTTTAGCAGTATTGTATCTACTTATGGTTTTTGTTGCTGTGTGGTGGATCACTATATTTTTTACAGACGAACAAAGGATGGTTGTGTTTTGCTAGTGTCTATGTAGATGATATTCTAGTGATAGGGAGTGATGCTATTAATATTCAGGAGACGAAGGATCATCTGTAGAAGTACTTTGTCACCAAAGATATGAGTAGACCTAAGTATTTCTTAGGAATTGAGTTTGTATTTGTTGGAGACAAGATAGCTCTATTACAGAGGAAGTATGTTTTGGACATCTTGCAGGAGACTGGACTTTTGGGATGTAAACCTGAGACTACTCCTGTGGATCAAAGTCTGAATTTTTGGGATGTCTCTTTACCCCTATTAGAGGATACTAGTAGATATAGCAGACTGATAGGAAAGTTAATTTATCTTACTGTTACTCGTCAAGATATTGCATATATTATGAGGGTCCTCAGCCAGTTCATGCAGGAACCACGGATAATGCACTGACTAGGAGTTTTACGAGTGATGGCCTACATTAAAAAAACTCCAAGTAAAGGTTTGGTCTACAGAAAGAATGGTCACCTGCAGATTGAAGCCTATTCTGACGTTGGTTATGCTGGAGACAGAGGGGATAGGAAGTTCATTTCTAGGTATTGTACATATGTTGAGGGCAATCTTATTACGTGGCGCAGTAAAAAACAGAACGTTATCTCCCGTTCTAGTGCAGAAACTGAGTATAGAATCATGACTCAAACTACTTGTGAGATGATATGGCTTCGCTTACTTCTGACTGATTTAGGTCTTCCTACTCCTTTACCTATGCTCATGCACTGTGACAACCAAACAACCATTTATATTGCTAATAATCCCACTTTTCACGAGCGTACCAAATAAATTGAAGTGGACTGTCACTTTGTTCAAGAGATGGTGATGTAAGGAGTCGTGTCTGCTCCCTATACTAATTCTTCTGATTAGTGTACTGATGTCTTTACCAAGGGGCTTAATGTTGGGACTTACGATTTTCTTTGTAACAAATTGGACGTGATTGATATATATGCTTTAGTTTGAGGGGGAGTGTTAAGTCTTATGGGTCTTATTAAGTCAATAGAGATAGGATAGTTATAGGGTATTTGGACATCCAATTTAGAATCCATTTAACTCTATTCTATTCTATATATATGTACCTTTAGCCCTAATAATAGATGAGACCCTTATTTTCTCTCAATTGCACAGTTACCATATATTGTATAGATAAATAGTTAGAAATGACTACTGATAACATGATCAAATCTAAAAAAATTACAGGTTTTCACTTTTAAGCAAGACTGTCCAGATATTGACCTCCCAATAGAAGTATAATTATGACTACATATGGTTTTTTGTCATAGAGTTTGTCTCAGTTTCGTATAAGAAAGTTGTTTCTTCCTGTTCTTCTGGACCCCAAGTCAGGAGGTTCTAGGTTTGCTTTCAGGTAGGTCTCTACCCTTAATTGGACTTGAAAGACGTACAGATTTGCATCAATTTCCTTCATCGTGTTAACTGGAATTTAGCATGGATTTGTAAATGATCAACATGTAGTTGGAAACCTGTGATAAACTTTGCTGAATTCTTGCATCCTTAATGATCCTCAAACCCAAGTCATATAACAATATTGATGTGAGTTTTGTGATTTTGATTGTTTTTTAGCGTCATTAGTTTGTTTGACGTTTGTGCTACTTTGAGTAATTGGATATCGATCTACTAAAGTGCAGGTAAATATCAGAAGCATTGATGAAGCTATAGTAATTGGAGCTGCACTTTCACTATCTTCTTCAGCTTTTGTACTTCAGGTGGCTACAACGTCAACCTATTGTTCATTACCAGTATAAACTATTTCAGTTGTACTAGAATAATTGTATATTATAGATTGGTGAAGTGCTCACAACAGAATCGAATTTACACAAAAAAAAATTGACTTTTAAGTGGCTAACCAATCCACGAGATTGCATTATTTTCTTGCTAGTGTCTAACCACATGCACTATTTTAGCTTCTTGCAGAGAAAGGTGAGCTCCCAACAAGATTTGGTTCAGCAACACTGGGAATCCTCCTCCTGCAAGTTATTATCTCCTTTTGCACTTCTCCTGGTTTTCATCTCACTAGCATTTCTGTTATGCCTTCCAATTTATGCAACTATACGTCCTTTCTCTCACTTTTCTTGTCTTAATTTGGTTTCCCTAATCAGTCCATTCAATAAGCTGAAAATTTTCTATTCATTGCATGAGCATTCTGGCCTATTATTGCAGGACATAGCAGTTGTGCCTCTCTTGGTCATTCTTCCAGTGCTGGAAAGTCAGGTATAACCATATAAAATGATTTGCAATTCATTCTTTACTGGGAATAGGAAGAACTTCATTTTAAAAAAAGAAAGAGAAAAGACGAAAGCATATTGTTGAGATACAGGTTATAAGTTGACATGGTTTAGCTAGTATAGCCCTTTGGGCTTGAATATGAGTTTTTTGTCCCTTTTTAGGCAAAAAAGCCTGCTTTGGGTTTTAACATTGTTAAATACAAGGCAAGATTTTCCATGTGCACAAATAATCTTTTAAACGTCTGTTTAATACATAAATACTCCAACATAAAAATAATTACAAACCATACATTTTCACTTTACTGCAAACATACCCTTGCCATCATTATAAGGTAAACAACATTAGAATATCTGGTAAAATCCAATACATAATTGTAAAAACTAACCTACTCTTCTTTTTGTATCAAAAGCCTAAGAGTCCATCACATTCCTGTATCACCCTCCCCAATATATTTGTTACTTTCGCCTTGATTTTCCCCATCACTAATATAAATTATTATCAAGGAGCATGGATAATTTCATTTTCCCCCCTTTTTTCTGAGGAAATTATTCTTCTTTTCCAGAACCTTGTGGAGGAAAGCATTTGGCCAATGCTAGCTGCTGAAAGCCTGAAAGCATTAGGTGGACTTGGCTTGCTTTCTCTTGGTGGAAAATTTCTTCTTCGGCGTGTCTTTGAAGTTAGTACCATCTCATTTTGTTTAACTAACCACATTAAACATGCAAGTGACTATTTTACTGTGACATATCTTAGTGAAGCATCGGTTTGTTGTAGGTAGTGGCAGAGTCGAGGAGTTCAGAAGCTTTTGTTGCTCTCTGTCTGCTTACAGTTGCAGGGACTTCCCTTCTTACCCAGAAGTTGGGTTTCAGTGATACAGTTGGGTTTCATTTGAGATTCAAAGAATTCAGTAATCTTCTATTTCTGGTTTATTTTACCCATGTATTTACTAATATTTACAGCTAGGAGCTTTTCTTGCTGGAGCACTTCTTGCAGAAACGAATTTTCGGACACAAATTGAGGCTGACATAAGACCTTTTAGAGGCCTTCTGCTTGGATTGTTTTTCCTAACGACAGGGACATCCATTGATATGCAGGTAGATTACTCAAAATTAATAATATTTATTCATTGCTGATTATGATGTGCATGCAATTTTCAATACTTATGTCCTATCAACTTATGCTTTTTAATCTATGTACCTGTGGTGAAAACGTATGTCTTTTCCACTTTTTCTTTATCAGTTGCTTTTGAACCAATGATTTACTTTTGCTCAACACAACCAATTTCACTTTCCAACTTCCAACTCTATAAATTATTGGTCATTTGTTGACAAGTAGTTTTTGATCCGCCTGCCCAGGTTTAAAGTTTGACCCAGTTTACAAATTGATAAATAAAATATTCAATTTATAAGGTCACCATTATTAATGGAGATTAATGTCCCATTTCCAATGGAAGTAATGTTTTCATTGCAAGAGGCTATGTTGTCTCAAAGTGTTTCTGGGTGAACATAATCATTATGTAACTCAAAAGTCAAAATTACACCACTACGATGAAAAACTACGATGAGTTCAAAGTGGTGATGTTCTTAAGTTTTAGATTTTGGTCCTCATTTGAAAGCATCAACTACTTGAAGTTCATTATTCCTTCCGATTTTACGTACCATCTCAGTATTAGTTTTACCATTTTTTTTAATAATTCAAGATGGTTGGTTTTTGTTTGCATAAATTTTTTCCACTCATGTATGATTTTTCTAGGGCTGGTTCTTCATAGAACTCATCTTCGTCCATGCAGCTTCTCTTCAGCGAGTGGCCAAACGTCATTACCCTCTTGGCAGGATTGATTGTAATCAAGACGCTGATAATATCTGCAATTGGTCCTCGAGTTGGACTAACCTTTCAAGAAAGTGTGCGGATAGGGTTACTTCTTTCTCAAGGAGGGGAGTTTGCATTTGTCGTATTTTCTTTGGCAAATAGGTCAATTCTGACTTGGGGTATCCATGAAAAATTATTAGCTTGTTTGGTTAATCATTTTGATGTGTTAACTGTGTATAATGTTATCAACAATCCTCCTGTTATTCCAGGCTTGGAGTGCTTCCTCTTGAACTGAACAAGTTGCTGATAATTGTTGTTGTATTGTCTATGGCATTAACCCCTTTCCTCAATGAACTTGGAAGGAAAGCATCTGAAGTTATTAGTGAGAATTTTCAAATCAAAGAAGTATGTGCTGCACTTCAACTTTGGCAAAGAACTATGTAATTTCTATTTTTTATGCTTGATACTGATACAATGGTGCAATCTCATATGATATTGCTCGATTTTTTTAACCCTAGGATGTTGCTGAAACTGTGAATTTTGATGCAAGTGAACCTGTTGTAATACTTGGGTTTGGGAAAAAGGGTCAGGTAGAATGAATTATTCTTTTAGAGTATCAGAGAAAGATGTCTCTTTGTTCAGTGTTAAATATTTCATGCCTGCAGGTGCTTGCCAACTTCTTGTCAACTCCATTGGCCTCTGGAGTAGATGACAACCTTATTGGATGTCCATATGTTGGATTTGATCTGAATCCTGGTGTTGTAAAGGTATGGATTTCTTATAGTCTGGTACACTCTTGGACATCTGATTGGAAAAAAAATGCACATTTATTGCTGGGTTCAAGAAATGAATGTAGCCATGTTCTGTCAGACAGCAAGAAAACTGGGTTTTCCGATCTTCTATGGAGATGGATCCAGGCCAGCTGTGCTACAAGCTGCTGGTGTATCTTCTCCAAAGGCAATTGTAATTATGTATACTGGAAAAGAGAGAACCCTGGAGGCTATTCAGAGAATCCGGCTTGCTTTTCCTGCGGTATGTTTGCACCTATCTTTTTCAAACACTTGCCACATTTTTTACCTCTTGTTTTGAGTACCATCCTGTTTCTACAATCAGGAGACTACAAAGCGAGGTAGATAGTACTTATCTGTCTAAATTTTGTCTCCCCGTATGGTGAGGAAACAACAGGAAAAAGCTTCCTCACTTTATGCAGAGATCCCACTTTTTTGCTAATCCCTCTTTTTTTCCCTGTTGTTTTGGCACGGATTCCCCCTATTTTATGTAGATTTTCTCTGCTATATATGTTTTGGTCTAGAAGCAATCAACTTTTGCAGAGAATTTTTTTGTTATCTAAACTAAGAATATCAACAGAAAAATAAATTATAAAATTCTCATGACAGACGGCAACTCGGAGTCTCAGTTTCATTTTTATTCATGAATAATGTTTATTTTGATGAAAGAACTATTATCATATATTTTTTCATTAAAAAAGTTTAGAAAGTATTTTCCTTTACAAAACAATTCAGTTTAAGTTTACAGACATTTAGGGTGCATTTAGTTGCACTTCTACGAGAAGTTAGATCCTACATTTTCTATAAAAGTTGGTTTTTTTATTTCATTTCTAGAAGCTAGCTTCTACTAAAATGTGTAGAATCTTATTTGATCAAATAGAAACATGTAGAATCTAAGTTTCAACACTAATGTCAATAATCTAATTTACCCTTTTTCAACATTAATTTTGATTGACAAAAGGTATTACATCATTCTCTCATATATGTACTAATATACGTGGTATTATGATAAATAAAAAAAACTCAACATTATAAGAAGAATCGTTAATTCAAGCAATTGAAGCAATAGTCGTCGTCCAAGAGATGTTGGGTTTGTGAGTTTGGAAAAAGAAATAGGATTTTATTGTAGATTGGTGGCAATTTTGTAAATTATAATGGTAAAATGAGATAAATACGTAAATATCACAAG
Source organism: Posidonia australis (assembly GCA_024699735.1). NCBI lineage: Eukaryota > Viridiplantae > Streptophyta > Magnoliopsida > Alismatales > Posidoniaceae > Posidonia > Posidonia australis. The sequence goes on along the minus strand of JAMKQA010009626.1, from coordinate 8,882 downwards.
GACAATATGAGAAAAGAAAATTAAAACTCACATCTTCTGATAAAAGTATTCCAACACCAATTTCTATAGAATCTATGTTTAATGCATATTTTCTTTTCCTTTTTTTTTTTTTTTTTTGCAAAAAAAATATTTTCATATTGTAGTAGCTAGAGTTTCTACCAGAAGTTGTATTCCAATACCCTGTTTGAAATAACTTCTAGGTACTTTGAACTTCTATCCAAGTCTACACCCTATAGTTTAGCAAGAAGCTAAACCAAATGCACCCTTAGATGGTGGCACCATAGCAAATGGAGAAAACTTGACATAATTGTGAATGCTTTGTCTTTTGTGCTTGGGACCAATTACTTGATAGTGATCATGGCTAAGTTCCTTAAAATGCAAGGAATTTCAAATCCAGTGTTACCATAGTCCAAAATTTTCTGATCAGACCATCAAGTATTTATTATTTTATAAATAAAATGGCATTTTCTTTGTGTTTACCTAAAATTTAACAAATTCGAGTAATGGGTAGTCTATTGTTTAGTGAATGAACAACTAATGAGTTGCATGGATCTTTTTGGATTGCAAAGAAGTACTTCCTTTTACTAGTTGCACAGATGGGACGAAGACTTTGGTAGTGTTACCTAAGCTGTGAAACATCTCTCTATGCCTTTGTCTCTGATCATTGATCCTTTTCCCTTGGACAGATTCCTATATATGCAAGAGCACAGGACCTTTCGCACCTTTTAGATTTGAAGAAAGCAGGTGCTACAGATGCCATCCTTGAAAGTGCTGAGGTAAACACACTAGATATATGAGAATATGTTCTTAAAAGACCTACTTTTATCAGATTGGTATAGTTGATATCTTTTAATATTCAAACAAATTTGTATCCTGTGGTCGCAGACAAGCTTACAGCTTGGGTCCAAGCTTCTGAAAGGATTAGGTGTCATGTCTGATGATGTGACTTTCTTGAGTCAACTCATAAGAGACTCCATGGAACTTCAAGCTCAAGAGACACTCGATAGAACAGACAAAAAAGACATTGATATCATGAAAACAATGCAGGTAAGTTCATGAGGCTTCTCAAGATTTTATGTTTATTTATGTAGAACAATTACTTTTCTGACTTAGGGGCAACTGATTGGCCTGATATACCCAGGTAACCAGTTCGTCGGTTATTCGTGAGAACCATCCAGATTCTTTAGAGCAGTCAAATGGTGCTATTTCCGAGAAGAATCAAGTAAGAGCAAACCAAACAGAGCAAGGAGATGATATCTCCCAATCTAAGAAATCTGAACAATGTGAAAAAGGTGTTACGTATTGTGAATTGGATACACTCGGTGATTCCTCAAACGATAATGGTGATTCTTTTGGAGAGAGCACTCCTTTTAGTTCAAACGGTACCGCACAGAACAAATGATGAAAAGCCAGGCATTTAGATGTTATTTTTCTTTTCATCTGTTTCAATCCATTTGATGGTAATGTGCATAACAAAAATATGATTCCACAGCGCTGAAATTGTATTATAGAGGCGGGCAATTGGTCAGTGTTGCTCAGAAAATAACCGTAGTGGCAAGCGATTGACCTTCACGCAGGTCAAGAAGTCTCAAGCATGTCAGAGTCTAAAACGAAAAAAAAAAAAGTCATGAAACTCATGGGAGTGGACATGGAGTAACTACTGAACAGAGACAAACTAATAACCATGTACAAATGAACCATGTTTTGTTTGATGATTACCACCATCGTATGCAATCGATGTCACCCGGAAAAAGTTTGGGCCACCTCATGGGGCAAATTGAAATTAATCAGAGAGTAAACATGGAACTCCCTGCTCTCTGACCACTGCCGCGTTCTCCTGCTTCCAACTTTCGAGCAATGGTTGTCGTAAAAAAGAGGCATGTATATGTTACCATCCTTAAGTCTTAAGCCTTTTCCATTTTCTCTCCATACTAGACCAAAAAATTTTCATGCTCATAAGAATTGACGCACGATTATCTGAATATATGAATATTATACCAATGACACTACCCACATCACGTGCCCCAAACACATACGGTAGCTACGGTAACAAAGGAAACAACTAGTTTTTCAAGAGCTTCACTGAAAATAAATCGTTGGTAGATGTTTCAAGTAGGACGCCACGGATTACTGGTATAAACGATACTATACATATTTAAAATAATCCATGTCCCTCGACAAGCACAAACCAAGTATCAAGTGAAATCCAGCACCCACAAACGCAGTAACCGGATTATCTCCATAAGCTTGACTGTGCTCTATCTAATAAAAATTACGGTAAATGGTACAAAAAACTAACCAAGAAAGGGAGCAAAAGGCAAGTTACTAACAATACAAGATGTCACTCCGTATAAAGGGATCAATGATTTTCTGCTGTGAAATTGTCACAAAGAGCTAGAGATATACAGTGGGTGAAATCACCTGGATTTTGTACCATCATATGCGATCAGATGGAACATTCAGTGTGGGTCATATCACTCGATGGTTAGCAAAGTTTCGAAGTGATGAAACAAAAACCTTGAACATCCAGCAATCATGAGATTCAGGAGGAAAGCTGGAGCCTTCCACTTGGCTTTCTTTTTCTACATCCCTGCAATAAATCGACAAAAAAAAACCCTATAAAGAAAGAACTTTCGACAAAAACAATCCAGAGAAACTCAATTGGATCAATGAATAGAACTTACAAATGCCAGATAGTAGATAAAAGTTAAGAAAGCCAATATCAGGAATACATACTGAAACACATTATACCTATAAGAATAGATGCACAAACAAGTTAATTATAGGAGAACCAGCAGAAAAGAGTGCATTAAAATCAGTGTCTAGCATGCACTAGCCACATTCCTTTTGCATTGTTCAAATTGATATGAAAACAATCTTACTTGTATAAATACTTGATCCCACGGAGGGACTCTAGGGTATGGCCAAAGATTTCCTGGGCAGCAGTTGCTTGTGCATAGTATGCAAAAGCTGTGGAGCAAAACTGAATCACACTGCATGATATGGTAGAATTATCAGGGGCAATAATACAATCAAGGGCAATTGTGGAAGCAGTGCAACAGAAGGCAATCTTGCAAATGATGTCGAAGATCTCTAATGGCCTTAAAATTCGCATTTACAAAGAAATCCACTACCATTTTGGGAAAACAAATGCTGAGAAAATTATGCCATGTAACCATATAACTAATTATCCTCTCAAATAGAGGTAGCATGAAGTGAAGGATGTCAAAGTTAGCATCTGTTGTTCAACCAAAAATGCAATCAAAATTTTCCCACTTTGTCAAGCATAATATATCAACTATAGCAATCCAATGATTGGTAGAATTATGGGTACTTTCATCCTCATGTACTATACTGTATTCACAGTAAATATTCATTGAAGGGTTCAATCTCACCCAATAAGCACTCTTTGAACTTATCATATGCCATATAAAGCAAAAAAAGGGTCCTGAACTCCAAAACTAATTCAAACTCTGTTATAAAAAATACTTGTCCTATTCCTAATTCAAACTCAAACTAAACCATACAGGACATTTCTCATAAGCCATAATGGCTGGAAAGTGTGCTTCCAGGTCTTTATCTTTGTTTGCCAAATTTGGACCTCTTTCCTGCGGAGGATGGATACTGGGGAGTGGAAGGTTTCAAATTCACTAGATGGTAGGTTACAACCCAACTCCTTCCCCCATGACCAACAAGTACATGTTGAATTTGAAAGATTAGTCATTGATGGATGCACATTTTGTTAATTAAGAATTCGGTAGCAGGTGGAAGCTAAGGATGCATTCCACACGCAACCCCACACCCCCACCCCCCCAACACACACACACACACCTTAACTCTCGATGCCTCACAAAAACCCAAATTAACTGGCCCTAATGATCTGTATGGCACAGAAGTGAACATCCACATAGAAGGGACTCAGCATATACCTGATAGAACAAAGCAGTATAAGTCCTACATTGAAAAGAAATGAGTTCATCAGGGTTCCTCCCCACCTGAAACAGACGCATTGAAATTAGTATGTGAGTAATTGCTTATTGGGAAAATAATTTTTAAAACCCAATGCATATTGATTCATTACTTCATAGGGTGAATGGTTATAAAAACTAATCTCAGACCCAGTATCATTGCTCCAGCAATAACTGCAAGAAGTAGATACAAGCAGAAGAATGCAAATGCAGCGGTACCTAGCAGGCCTGGTTGAAACACACAATCTCCAAGTTAAGTAATATTAATCAATTATAAATATAAAACAAGTAAACAACAAAACATGTTTGACGTCATACCCCAGGCATCATCCAATTTGATGAAAACATCATTCAGGAAAGCAGAAAGAGGAGGATTGACTAACAAATATATCATTATATGCACAACCCACGCCAATGAAACAATGAACCTGAGTGAGAGAAACAAACCGAAGATCAGCACAGATCAACGAAAACAAGACCTTGATTTATGTTATATGGGAAAAATGCAAAACCTACAAAGACAACCAGCAAAAACCAATCAACTTGTGACTATGATGTTTCATACAGCATTAACATAAAAATGGTAATTTTTAAACAAAGGATACCAATACAAATGCATTTACCAAGACAAACAGAGATGTGCATGGGAAATATACACTAGAGCCATTTAGAGGATGCTTGGATTAAATAAGAGGTTGAAAGGTTTATGTTGCTCAGGTTGATGAAAATGCTTGCAAGAATATCTGATAAGGACGTTGTCAGAGAATAGAAGGTTTGGAAATAATTGAGAGATTTTGCTGACAGAAAGATCAGTAGGCAGAGTTGAAAGTTAAAGATTAAAAACCTGCTGACCTCACTTGCACAATAATGAGAGTTTCGATAATATAACGTATTAATGTTCACATTCTTCTAGATTCCGTTGAAGCTGAACAAAGAAGGAGATTGAACTAAAAAATTCATTCTCCTGAAACAGTAATCACTCTACGCCTCAGATTCTCAATTCACTATGTTGGAGATCTCCTGTTGTCTGAAGTCTTAAGAGAGCATCTCTACCCCACCGTAGCAAGTTCTACAGGCACTTCATTTCCCTGATCCTCGATAAATTATTCATGTAATGCATGTTGCAGGGGCAAGCTGTAGTGGTGTTTCAATTCCAAAATCGTCTCAGTCGATATCACCAGAAGCACCTCCTAAAGCTAACTACAATGTTTCATTTGTTAGAATTTAGAAGGTTGATGAAATTTTTAACAAATACATAAGCCAAGAATCAAGTTTCTGAAGCCAAATAGTCACCAGCCTATTTAAGGCTTTCTCTATTATCATGGAAAGTCTCTCATTTTTCTCTACCATGACTTTCATGTCTTCACTATAGGCATTCTTTGTTTTCTTTGGACAGCCCTGAGATACTGAATTTGTTCTGAAAAAGCAGTTGTTGTAGGTCTCAGACAGATAACAAACAAGTAAAACTACGGATGTTATGGTTTCAAGTCATGGAAAGAACCTCTCCACATGTGGTCATTACTTGAACTCAAGTTTCATGGAAGGGCATCGCACCAAAACATATGGACTCTCCACAATACCCCACAATTGAGGCTCTCAAATTATGATGGCCGGACATGGATACAAGTATGAGTATGGACCCCTGGTATGGCTATCGATACACGTACAAATATCCTTTAGGACAAAGATGCACAATACTGACGTAGGTATGGTTACACATTTGAACTAACTAGGAGTGTTTCGAATGTCATTATTGTAGTAATAATAGTAGAGAGAGAGAGAGAGAGAGAGAAAGAGCAAGACAATTGACAATGAGTTAGTTGTGTTTTACTGAACTAGGAGTGAAATGAACCAACCCAAGGCCTAATTGGTCCCAGTCCATCTCCTTACTATACCCACCTAAATCTTGAGTGAATTGGTTTTTTGTTATGTTTAAATAAGAATGAAGCGGGCCAACTTGAAACCTAAGTTGGTTAGTTGTGTCCTATTTGTTATATTAAATAGGAGAGAAGTGAACAAACTTAAAGATTAATTGGGCCAAATTCGTTCCTCAAATAAATAACAACACACATGATTTATATATAAGTCACTCACAAGAGGCCCTTCTTCATCTCAGTCGTCACTTCCGGGAACCACAAAAAAACCTAACTGCAGTGGCAGAAGAGCGAGGCATAGCACGGAAATGGTTGTGAGGAGATTGAGAATCAGTACTCAAGATGAACATGTATCCCAAACCCAGATCAGTGTCATGTTGTGTCGACATGGGTACATGAGGATGATACAGATATTAGGGTATGATAGCTCTCAGGCCATTATGTGGCATGTTTAAAATGCAAGAATTCTATTTGAATGCAAGAGAGAAAAAAGAGTCGTAGAAATGAAAAGTAATATAGCATAGACATGCACAACTTTCAACATAAACAATGCATAAGGCACATGCATCTCAAGCTCTTACCCCAAAACCCCCAAAACAAACTTGGCCAAGTAACCCAGGACAGTTAGAGCCCAAGCAGTTTCTGCCTATAAAAAATATCATCAGTATGAAGCAATGCAGAATAATGGGACAAACTATACAAATTTAGGAGAGTGTATTCCTAGCAGAGCAAATATTACCTTTTCTCCCTGAGGATACATCTCCTCCAAAGCCTTCACATCCTCTTCCAAGAGGAGCAACTCCTATAATACATCATTACATGGAAATATGGAGTAAACCACGTCAAATAATATCCCCATCAATGAAAATGTGATGCTCTTTTGAGAAATAAACTGTCTAAAGATAAAATATTTCTCTAATCTAAAATTCAGTATGAATGTTTTTTGGAATTGACAGTAAATTAGACATAAATAGAAACATGAGAATGCAGACAATGATAATTGACAAGGACTACAAGCTGACCAAATAAAATATACTATTTATATATTCCCTCCCTTCATAAAGAATTAATGACCTACCCCTTACTAAGGGTTTTCAAAATGTATACAAAAGGCTGCTTTACCAACACTGGAAAATACAAGTAGCTTTGATTGAACAAAGTCAGAGTACATATACAACGACAGCCCATTTACATCCTTTTTTGCCTGGTTAATTCAAGTCATCCTACATATTGCACCGTCATTAAGAACTTAACACTCATTTGTCACATTTAACAAGTATATTCATGGCCGACTTTATAAATATGAGAAGATTTTTCATGGCCGACTTTATAAATATTCATAGCCTACAAAAAGATCTCAAAAAAACAAGAAGATGACATGATTACTTTCTAAAAAAAGTAACAATTTTGATAATCAGACTTTGAATACATAAAGGCTAAGAACATACTTCTTCTACAAATTCCACTTTGAATGTGCTTGGTTTGGAGTGGTTAGTGGGACTTAGATTAGGGGTGACAATTTCTAACCTAACTTGTGAACCTAACATGCCAACCCAGTACTTTATTGGGTTAGGGTTGGACTTAAATGAATTAAGGTCTAAAATGAATCAATCTGTTTGACCCATTTAATAAATGGGATGAATTCGAGTTCAATAGAGCTAACATGTTTATGACTCACCAATCCACATAAGGAATTAAATATATAACCCTTCAATTTAAATTTATTAAAATATATAATTACAAAGTTGGATTTGTATTTAACATTTTATGTCATTTATTTACTTGGTTACTCACTTGTGTCTTGTAAGTAATTATTTAGGTATTTATTTTAAAATTCTACACACACACACACACACACACATTGAGATTAGGAGGAGATTACACACATATATAATGGGTTATAAGCATGGTACTAAATGTCTACGCGTGTCACTGAAATTTCTCTGACACGTGTCTTATTTTCAATTTACCGACATGACTCTGACACGATATCGAAATGTGTTAGAGTAATATAGTGACAAATATAAGCATATACAGAAGAAGAGAAGAAGAACAATGACACTAGATTTACGTGGTTCACTCTAATACGGAGCTACGTCCACGGGCAGTAGCTGATCTAGCACTTTTATTTCAGATTTCAGGAATACAGATGGTGGAGGTGGTGGAAGAACAACAACATAAATTTCAGAATGTTGTTTTCACCCTTGTTCCTTTACAAAAACAAGCCACCTATTTATACTAGAACCACCCAGGTTTGGTGAATAATCATCATTAAAACAATGGATTAAACACAGGAGAGTTACGAGCCTGTGTAACTCGCCGAAACCCAAAACAGACGAAACAGTCGTCCGTTCAGCAGAGACGTTCAGCCTCCTCTCTCCACGTGTGAGCTTCTGAGCATTCCGCTGAGCTCAGATTCTCCAGCAACAGAAGACCGCAGAGCTTCTGTGGGTGAAACGCACGGGCAAGGACGGGCGACCTTTGGATGCAGGAGAGGAATAACGCCTTCGGAAGAGAAACGGACGGTGCAGGAAGGAGCGGCTGTAACCGACGACCCTTCCTTTCAGCTTCAACAGGCAAAACGACGCGTCGGCTGGCGGTTGCAGGAGCTACGGGAGCTGCGCAGCTGTAGCCCTCGCGCAGTCGGGAGGAAGAAGACGCGTCAACGGTGCGTCCCCTTCTGTTTTTTTTTTTTAAGCAGACGGGCCGAGCAAACGGGCCCATTACTTAAGTCATTTAACAATCTCCACCTTGACTTAAGTCTTCTGATGATACTGCTGCTGCCAGGGCCTCGTAAGGTCCTTCAGAAATTGCTATAAACATTAAGCAAGTCTAAACAGTGTAGGAACTTGCTCTTAGTCACGGACTTAGTAAACATATCTGCTGGATTATGTTCTGTACTGACTTTCTGAATATTAATTCTTTGTTCTGCCCGAATAAAATGATATCTCACGTCTATATGCTTTGTTCGATCATGATATACATGATCTTTGGCTAAGCAAATAACGCTTAAATTATCACAATAAATTACTGTTTGTTC
>JAMKQA010009625.1:0-32132 GCA_024699735.1 Posidonia australis | reverse complement strand
GCTCTAGGGGTCTTTTTATAGTGTTGTCTAGGAAGGTTACAAAGGGGTCTTGCAAACGAAAAGCCTCGAATATTCGTTGGCACATTCGTTTGCAAGAGTAACAGCCCGGAAGGTGGAAGGTCAGCAGTCGCGGCTTAGTGCGCCACCTTGGTGCGTCACTTTGGTGCGCCAGCTCTGGTCACAAATGTCTGATTTGGGACTCTGGCTAGTGGGTTTGGGGCTCGGTTTAAGGTCTGATCGCATCCAAAGCAACATAGGGACACTCATTCCTAGGTCACCTCAAAATCGGGGTGTCTACAATTATAATCGTTTTTTATGTTTAATTATTGAAAATTAGTATGACTTGTGCACAATTAGTAAATTTTAGAGTAATTATTGTTAATCATTTTATTTTTAAAATTTTTAGCATACTTAAGAAATACAATTATTTTTAAATTATTCTTGATTTAGTTTCTATGTTTAAATTAGTGTAGTCCTTTAATTAATGGTTGTAACTATGGTTAAATTTTTTTTTAAAAATTTTAATAAGTTTAGTTGTTAAATATCAATATCACTTGTGTATTATTACTAACTTTGTAGTGTCATTATTCTTATTTTTTTTAGATTTTTTTAGTATTCTTATTCGTTAATTGATACTTTGTAGTTATAAAAGGAAGGAAAAGAAAATGAAAAATACTATGTAGTTAAAAATTAAGTAATATTGGTGTTTAAGTAATTTATAAGAAAAAAAAATGATATTTTTTAACTCTATTAACGCCTACAACTAACAACGTCACGTTCAACCAATTACCATAGTGTAGTTGACCAAGAGGAGTGGAACTTCCACCTCCTTCGTAGATTCGAATCTCACGGACCGCAAGGAGAAAATATATGCATATAAACAACGTCACCAATTGACAAGGACATTGAAGGCAATTGTTAGATTCTTTGGAGGTATTAGGATAATTATAAGAACAAGGAAGACATCCAGAAAATTGTTAAACTTAGTAAGGGTATTTGGGGGAAAAAGATCTGTCTAAATTGATACCTACAAAGTGTTTTCCCAGATAAAAATCTTGTTGGACATGTGGGCCACCACAACATTGATGAGTCCAGGAATAATATTAGTGGTCCACGTAGATTTGACACTAATAAACTAGGGTTAGTAGAGGGCACGCTACAAGAATGGAACCTTTTATTTACTTATTTATTTATTTATTATTATTATTCACAATGGTACTGGGTGTAAAAGAAGTGGAAAAAAAGCTCAAACCGGGGTTTCGCAAGTCGTCGCCATAAAATCCCAGAAGTCTCCTAGGATTGGCGGTAAACTGCGGAAATAAATTGTTGCAACCATTAATGTTAGTTTGGATGTTTGCTTGATACCAAGTCGACAGTAATTTACTGCACGCTGTGGAGATTGATTGCTCATTTGGGTTATTGTTGCTTTTTCTGAATAGTATAACCTGTTGGTAAAGACAAATGTCTTGTTGTCACATAGAGAACTCTAAACTCAGATCTTAAATTCGAATTCTGACATATGTATAAAAATTCACTTCATACTATCAACCGTTAACTAAAAAAAAAAAAGACAAATGCAAATAGAGATCTATCTTTGTTGACTTTTAGTAATTCTATGTGTTCTTTTCTGCTCCACCCGTTAAGTTGTTGGTTGGTGTCTAATCACAAGGAGAAGTGATTTTTTAGTTAGTTTGTCTTTACCAACGCAGAATTAAGTGACGTCTCTCTCTCTCTCTCTCTCTCTCTGAAAATGTTGGCTAACCTCTCTCCCATTTAGCGTTGGGGCCCAAGCACCGGAATAATTTATTGACTTTGATTTGGTTTAATATGTCTATTTATTTTAATCGATTCCTTTCAGTTGATGTAATTTATCACTTAAAAAAATAAGCATGGAGTTGTGTGAATTATGGTGTACAACGGCAAACAAGAAGCTTTGATGCATTAATTCGGTATATTTTACTGTATCATCTGTCATGCTATTTTCTTAGAGAGCACCAGTTGCCTTTATATCTCCATTCTAATTTAGAATAAAGTTTGAACAGGCTGAGGTATTGTCTCCATCCAATGTTCTTTCCCTATTCAGGAAATTTATTTTTACATCTAAAAAGAAAAGGTAGAATAAGATATTCCCATCACATATATATACAGGAACAGAATTGTCCTGAACTGGACCTTCGAAGAAAGAAAAGGTCTGTTTTGTGATGGTCTGGGCAATAGGAATATCAGGGAGCAGAGCTCATCCATACCCATTGTAGGAGTGGTTAAATGTTTGTTATGGATTATGCATTATGCCGGAATCTTGTTTTATCATGTACATCTCAAAAATCTTGTGTTTTAAGTCTGATGGAATATGAGGGGAGCACAAGCATCGGGAATCAGGAAAAAATTGGAATTTAAGAGTTTGCGAAGTTTGATTGGTTACGTCTTCTTTGCAAGATCCAGCAAGAACTTCGACTGTAGTCAGGTACTGCCTTTGAATCTCAACAACCCGAGGACCTGGCTGAAGAAGAAGTTGGTAGCTCTTCTTGTTTCGGCTTTAAATTATTCTAGTTTTTGGTTTCTTCATCCTTCTTGCAAGGATTTTGGTTCTAGGTCGATGTGGAACATGGGAGTTCCTCTTCGGTATGGGCTATCTGATAACTCTTCTCAGCAATGTAATCAAAACCCCTCTGAGTCATTTGTGACCTCCGAGGGATACTGGTCACATCCAAGGTCCATGCCTCCTAATCTCCCTCCTCCCGTTTCCAATCATGTTTTGTCGACACCTTCGGTCTTTTACGTGGCAGACCGGTACATGGGAATACCCCAGTTCGACTGTGAAACTGGCGCCGTTCCCTTGTTCACAAGTTTGCAGAAAAGCTCCTCCGAAATATCATCCCTGGTGAATCAAGGTTCACAGGTTTCTGCCAATTTAGCTAAGCAAAATGGTCTCTGTCCAGAAGACATCTCTGAATCAGTGGCGAAGTTTCCTTCCCAAGGAAATATGAATTCAAGAGTTGCTGATAGCTTTGGCAAGCAACTTTTCAGAAATTCTGTGGCGACAGAGTTTTGGCCTTCTTCACCACGTAACATAGCAGGTGCCCGTTTCGTCTTTGATGCGAGATCCAATGGTTCAAGCGAGGCCTTACCCCATTCCAACGTAAATTTTCTTGTTATACTTCAACTTCACTTAATTTAGTTTGTAGAGTTGATCTTGATTCTTGCTTAATCTTTTATGGCCTTCCCATGATAAAAAGTAACTGATGAGTGTTTTTTTCAAGATTGGTTCTTACTCATCAGTAAACCAGCCAAGCTACCTCCAGCTTCAGGCACAGAGGGGATTAACAGAAGCAAGAGCTGGTATCCATGTTACTTCCAACTCTGCTACTCCTTCAGTCCCATGTAAAACACGGATCAGATGGAATCCTGAGCTCCATCAACGATTTGTCGATTCTATCAATCGACTTGGAGGAGCAGACAGTAAGAAATAAGAAGCACATTTGATGCATTAAATTTTATATGATTGAGAACCTAATCTACTCGAATGTTTTCTTTATGCAGAGGCAACTCCAAAAGGGGTACTGAAACTGATGGGTACACCTGGCTTGACCATTTATCATGTGAAAAGTCATTTACAGGTGATGTCATTTAATTGTGTGCAGATTTAATGGATGTTTACTCACGAGCAGATGAATCAAAACATGAAATGTTTACTTGCAGAAATATAGGATTGCCAAATACTTACCAGATTCTGCAGAAGGTAGTGTACTAAAACTCCACGATGGTTGGTTGGACTCTGGTTAATCTGTTCTTTCTGTTTGTCTAAGTTTAACTGTTTAGTGAAAATGTTTGTCAAATTCAAACATGAAATGCAACATTATTCTGATATCTGCAATATGTATGCACCTTTCAAAGTAATTATCTTCAAATTTACTTTGAAAAGGTACCTAGCTTTACAAGCACATATATGAACACAGTCTTGCATTAGATTGGATAATATAGTTGAGTTTCCTAGTGATCATATGCTCGCCCTTTGGTTTTTCAAGTGACCTGGAGTACGTTACAGATCAATCACCAGCCTAGTTTTAGTACTTGTTATTAGTAACTTACAGCAGCCAAATAGGATTATTTCTTCTTGAGACCGTGTAACTGTTTTTGGTCAAGTGAACAGTTTCAAGATTAGTCTAGATTAAGATTAATTAAAGTGCATTGGGGCTTAGTTATCGCATTTAGATGGTTTGCCCTTTGTTATGCTTATCAAGTTTCAGAACTTTTGTCCACTGTTATAGATAGCTCATTCTTAGAATATTGTTTTCAGTGATAACTGAAAAAGTTTATTATGTTGATGTTCCTGATTTCATTCATCTATTTAGGCTTCTTTGTGTTCATTAAACGTATAGTTGTTTTTCTATGATTTCAAAGTCACATTTCTCAGTGATCTGTGATTATTCTTCCATATCGTTTGAAGACAAGTTCGAGAAGAGAGCTTCCACTAATGAAGTACCTCATCTTGATCTCAAAACGTAAGATTACTTTGTTTACTAAAATGGGAATTTCAATTTCATGCAAATTGCCAACTATATGCTCAAATTTATGTGGCACTAATGCCAACTTATGTTAAATACATGTCTCAACCTACCGACAGTAGCACACAAATATCCGAAGCATTACGACTGCAGCTAGACGTACAGAGGCGACTTCATGAACAGTTGGAGGTATATATCTGTTTTCTTCCAAAAAGTATGAACTCCTCTTCCTTTTAGTTTTTATCCGTGAACTTAGCAATTGTGTTCCCTAAATTTGATGGTTCAGGCTCAGAGGAATATGCAGTTACGAATAGAAGAACAAGGAAAACAGCTAAGGAAGATGTTTGAAGAGCAGCAAAAAGTGAATCATAACCAACCTGAAGAACAAGGAAGCACAGAGCTCTGAAGTTACGCCTTCTGATGATCATCCAATTCCTCTAGGAGAGGTTCAAGGGTCCGAGTACAATTAGTTCCCTCAAAAAATTACTTGATTCATCTGGGTCATGACAATAATAATGTTAATCAGCTGTATGGATGTAAAGGGTGATCATCAAATAAGTCCAAGTATACCTTTGGTGGAAAGGAAATGACCTAGTTTTTGTTTGAGTGGTAGAAGGCAACCGGCAACTTCAGTAGCAAAACCCAACCTGAACTTATTGTCCCAGTCAAATTCTACCACTCTGGTTTGTAATTAAATTCTAGTGTCTCTAGGCAGTGTATTTTTTGCTTAAAAGAAAAGATTTGTGAGTGGATGTCCAGATCTTTATGAAACTGCAAACAGTTGCTTAAATCTGTATTTTTTCTGGGGTTCTTTTCTGTGTTTCGTCCTTTGTCTAATGGAAGTCCTATTTGTACCTCAAAAGCAAAAGGAGATGGAAATTAGAGGAAATAAAATTTAACATAGTTTATTTTCTATTTGATTAATTTTCTGATGTTTATGTTTGTCACTGGAAACAAACAAAAAACAAAACGAGTATGTTTGTATCTACTAATAGAAATAGAAGTAAAGTAATTTTAATTTGTCTAAATAATATGTCATCAATTTTACAATAATAATAAAACTAATGAAACCACATAGAATTAACGATATTAATCTACATCTGATTAGTCATCACTTTTTTTTAAAATAATCCCACACCTCTGTATATATCTTCAGTTTCATCATCATCTTATTCTTCCTCAAAAACTTGTACTTGTTATAAAAATAAATCATTAGTATCCTCTTCATTTTCCGTTAATTCATACTATTTTAATTTATGCCTTATCTAAAGAAACTCACATGTAAGGAAGAAGAAGAAAGACGCTGTTCAAGGAAGAGGAGGGAAAAGAAAAACATTAGTAAAGGAAGAAGAAGAAGAAAGCCATAAGTGATGGAAGAAGAGGAAAGAGAAATTCAAGCATGAGTGGAGCTTCTGTTGGAATCCAAGAAGACCTATACCACGGAAATACAAATTCACTCTTCTTTTATACTAAGGAAATGACTGAAAAATATTTTCCTTTTCAGTTGAGATACAGACACCATCAATAAAAGTGATCAAACAGTAACTCTTTTCTTTTTCTCTAATTTCTGATAACACAAATCCCTCCTTAATCTCTTAGTCTCTTATACCACTATAATTTGCTGAGTCTGAATTTACTTGAGTTTAATGTCTTTTGTCTGTCCCACAAAAGCCTTTGCTCTCTCTCATATCAGTATATAATCATTGCAGCAACTCCAAACTCATATATAGTTTCACCTTTTTAAGAGTGGGGCAAGGGATGCAATAATCTTCTCAGAATTTACACAAACAAATGAAGAGATGGAGACCATTCTAACAGTAAACTACACATCCCTCGATTTCACTTTTGCAAGTAGTAAAAGATTAAAAAAATGTCTTTATTTGCAACAAGATGTGTAGAGAGCAACATAAGTTCCACATATACAACACCTGATATCCACAGATATCTAAAAATTTAATCTGTTTAATTTACCAGTATTTGCCTTCCAACTACAACATCCTTTCGAGATGAACACAAATCCACAACAAATTTTCATCGACAAAACAAAAAAGGGAAGAAAAAAGAAGCAGAAACAGTAAAAAAGAATCACGTAATTAGTTAAAATTAGAGGAAAGAAAACAAATGTGATCCGACTAGGTAGAAGTTGATTTATTAAAGGTTTCCCACACCTCTGGGCCTTCGGGGAGAACATTCACGTAATACTTTTCAAACCGCTCCTTTGTGCAAGCAATAATAGAGCTAGGAGCCACTTTATCCTTCATTATACCTTTCTCCTTCATCCACTGGAACATTGAAAATCTGAGCTTGATCCTGTCTACGTTGTAACAAAGATATGTTGGGAAATCCTTAACAGAATCCAATGGATATCCTGCAATATTAACAAGGTAATCTAATTTTTTCTCTAAAACATCCACAGATTGATTGAGAATTTGCGGAGCTTCTTTGACAAGGTGCACAGCATCAGGGAAGTCCAAACCAGCATTCAACAGCACATCGAATCTCTCCTGCAGCTGTTCACCTCTTCCCCGAAACTGTTTCTGAGCAGCTGCCATCTCATCCGAGTTTTCCAGGAAACCCAATTTCAACAAGAATGTGGTCTTCTCGAGAAGATTTGTTCTATCTCTGGTAGGTAGCATAGCTTTAACCTTTCTTTTTGAAGCCAACTTGCACAATTGATCTGGATCCTCATTGATGATTTGACAAAGCTTTGGCCTGTCAATTTTTAAGCTTGACAATACATCCTCAGGTTTCCTATCCAATAAATAGACCATCGACTGTGGGTGTTTATAGACAATCCGAGCAATGTCTTCAGGATCCATTCCGCTTTCAGAAAGAAAACGAATGGACAGGCATAGATTCTTCACAACAGTCTGAGATACAATCTGAGGATACCGCAGCAACAAAGACAAAATCTCGTTCATCTTCATGCCCAATTTCAGTAATATTGAAACCACAACATAAACCTGTTTTCCAGATTCATTAAAAAGGAACCATGGATGTTCTCTTATCAGCTGCTTCATGTCCTCCTCTATACAACCCATCTCATAGAAAAAATCCATTACACACAGCATTTTATCCCACTGATATGTATAATTTTCTGATAAGCATGCTCTGATCCAGTAGTGTCCAAACCCTAAACCCTTCAATTTCAAAAGAACCAGCACAAAATCAGTATTAATTCCACCAACTAAAAGCGATGGGCAACTTGATACCAATTTAATAACGGTAGGAGTGTCCAGCCCAAGTCCTTCATAAGCTTGGAGTTTTGACATCAACACTCCATGATCATATCTAAAAACCTCATATGCTTCCTTATATATCTTACCAATCTTACTGCGGGGAATTCCATAATTACAAAGGAGATGAAAGTTTTTGACTAATTCTTTATCATCGCTGAGGAAAAACAAACCTCGAGGGAGAAGCACATGAATTTCAGATGGTTTCAAACCCAAGCTCTCAAGGAACGGTTCAAATTCATTTATAGGATTATACCGTAAGAATTTTCCAATATCGTGGTTAACATCTTCCTGGTTGTCAACCTTTGTGAGAAGAAACTTAAGGAAACGAGGAGAATTCTTGCTTATGTATTCCGCATCTGTGTAATATAAGTCCCTTGTATAATGAAGGTAATCCACGAGAGCCTCCTGTGCCTCGACCCGGGCAGCATGAGAATATCGCACCACAGTGGAGGGAGCACACGACGAACCCAAACCCGATCTGGGAGCTCGAGTGTTCATGATGAACGCTCTAACACCAAAATAAACTTGCTTCTTATGCAATTGCGATCGCTTCCACGAATTCCATGTTCCCACCGAGAATCTGTAACCACCACTACAAGACCATTCCTTCGGAAAATCAACACAAGCTTCACCTTGAAAAACAACCAATTTTCCGGTTCCAGTCTCACAACAAGTTTGGCATATCTTCAAACAGGCGGTGGACGTGTTCCCCCGCGGGCCCAACGAAGCACCAGGAACCAAAATTCCAACGTGGGCGTCGATTCTAGATCTATAAACGTACGGTGGTGTCGTCCAGAGACCACTGTGCTTCGCAGGAAGGCGTGGAGGAGTGCTATGATAAGCGAGCATACTGCGAATTCGTTCAACTTCAACTCGTAACGATGTTCCACAACTGAGCATCACCAATCGAAGCGATACAAGGAATTAATACAGCCGAATTCTCGAGTTTGCTATGCCAAATAGATAATAGCGAAATCATCGAGAAAGGGGTTTTGGGTTTACCTAGAACTCTTTGGTTTTGGTTTTGCTCGTGGTTTCCTACCAAAGCTGCCTTTTTTCTGGCAAAAGGTCAAAGTTTTTGAGAAACCAAATCACTGGAGCCGCCCCTGGCGGTGCTGGTGGTCGCCGACGTCGTTGTTGTTCCTCCATGTATCGCCATTAGAGCCAAGACGTTCCTCTGGCCTACGCATTCTTCGAGTTTTTGAGAAACCCAGGTCACAGACTCGGTACGCCCGAGTTGAAGTCGGGTTCCCATTAAGAATGGTTACGATTCTTACGAAGCAGATCTACTAATATTTCAATTTGAACACGATATCGTTAGCTAGGCAGTTACTCACTAATCGCTTGCTCATCCTATTTCACAATATCGAAATTAATGCTTTTATTACTGTAAAACAAAGATGGAGTTATGCCACTGAGAACCATCCTGCATGCGTTAACTCTGTGATTCACACGATATGAAAGTTAACACCAAGTTTCTTCGGATGCTTTGGGAAGTCCAACAATACTGCATGTTTTAGATTAATTATTGTCGCCTATTTTACTTCTTCCCACGCTTCGCAACCAATTCCTGCTTAATCATTGTTAGTTGGTGTATCATACTGATACATTAAGAATTGCTTTCTATATCACAATTCAACCGCAAAGTTGATCCTAACATTGTCAACATAAGGTGCTCGATCTGATTAAAAATTGAACTTAGCTAGCAGCTGTTCTGTTAAGACAATGCCAAGTATATAAGCCAGAAGGTAGGTAGTTATATTTGGTAACGTCGACTGAGTCATTTGTGACACTGGCGGGGTGTGGGTGTGCATTCTTCAGCTCAGCGAGGCACAAGAATAATCAGGTTCCTTTTTTTCTTTTTTTAATCTAATCAAGTTACCAATATAACCAATTACAAAAGAACGATCCTTGTAGATAGAGTTGGAAATCATACCTGATCAGCCAAAAAAAAATAAGTCCGTGCCAGCCTGCAAAAGGCTGCCACCCCATACAGACCTAGTCGGGCCGGGCTAATGGAGTCAGTCTCTCGACTTAGCATGACCCATCGTCCGCCTTCAGGTTGGGCCATGGACCTGTTGGTTGGATCGGTCCATTAGACTGTTCTATTTTTTTTAAAAAAAATTTAAAAATTTTAATAAAAAATTATTTATTATACATTAAAAAAATTAAAAAATACATAAGATATTCTATATTTTTCATTTTTAAACAATTTTTGTTTTACATTTTAACTTTTTCTTTTTGTTTTACACTTTTACATCATGATTTAATCATTAGTAGAGTCTATTCTAGTCCTCGTTGAAACTGATACTGCATATTCGTCTTCTGATTCCTTGTTCAAACTCATCCTTAAAGACCATCAATTGCATTGTACCAGTCTTTTAAGTATACGGAGGTTTCTACAGACTTTTTAGATAATTTACCCTTTCTATCGCTTAATAGTTAATACTCTTTTCTCTACAGAAAATACAGATTCCGACACCACAGTTGATGTTGGAATCGTTAGTAAATCTTTTGTTATTTTTGAAACTATAGGAAACATATTACAGCATTAGACCACTACTTTAATATATCTAAGTTATCCATTTCTAATTTACTAAAAGCAAACTCACATTCTAAATAAATTTCTAATTCATTATTTGTGGTTGATTTTACATATTTTCCTTTCTTCTTATTTAATTTATTCCAAAAAGAACTGTTACTACTACTACTAGTATGTATTCCTACAAAACTAGATATTTTACCACTAGTACTACTTTCATCATAATTATTAGCATATTTTCAAATAATTTGTATAAAGTTGCCTTAATTTTATTATTAAATGAATCTATATAATCATTTTTATTCATGTTACTAAAAATATCATCTGTAAGTATTATAAAATTAAGTAATCTATACCTAGGGTTCATAATTAATGCTAAACATGCCTACATTAGAGGCTCATCCAAATAAATATTATATTTATTTTCTATTAATTTAATAATATCTACAAAAGCTGGAATATTTCTATATTATTGAAAATTTTGTGATATTAAATAAATTAATTAAAACTAGAGAACTTGTTGGATAATATTGATCGGATAATTATTTAGTTGTATTATGAAATGGTTCTAAAAAATTATGAATTATATTAGAATTTTGTCAATTTTCATCATTTAACAAATAATTAGATTTTGCATTATAAAATACTGTAATTATATAACTATAAGGTAAACTGGAACTTTACATATCATAAGTTGAATTCCATCTATGTTGAACATCTAATTAAAATTTTCTAAGTTTTAGACCATTTTATGCACATATATGTCTAAAGTTTTGATATCTTTTAGCTGATGTTTGAATAAATAAAATAGCTGATTTTATATTTTCTATATAAGGTCTAATGCAATCTATACCATCTTGTACAATTAAATTTAAAATGTAACAACAACACCTACACTGAAATACTTCACCATTTAATGTTAGTCTTATATTTCTTTTTAATAATTCTATTACAACATTGTTATTAGAAGCATTATCAAAACATATATGTTATATTCTTTAGCAATATCTTCTATCATATTTGCTATAGCTTTATCAGTATATGGATGATCAAATACTCTAAAAGTAATTAATCTTTTTTGTAAATTCTATTCTATATCTATCCAATGTGCAGTTAAACATAAGTATGGAAAATTATTAGTATCAGTCCAAACATCATATGTTAATGATATTTTACATAATAAACTAAAAAATATTCCAATTAAATCTTATTTATCTTTTTTAAATGTTTTATAAATTAAATTTTTTGTTGTATTTCTAGAAAAACCTTTAAATTGTAGATTCAAATAATTTTGTACAAATGATTCAAAATTTTTATTTTCAGTAAAAGAAAAGGATTGTTTGTCTTATACTATAAATTTTGTTATACCTTCTTTTGTTTTTTTTTGTATTATATTTCCAATTTACTATTCTATTAGAACTTACGTGTAATTTAGATTGTTTTAAATCAATGCTATTATCTTTATTGTGTTTATCTATACATTTTTGTAAATGCCTAGTTATATGACATACACTCTCTCTCCTAGGATATGTGTATTCTGTACTATAATAATTACAATAATACCTAATTTTATCTGTAGGGTCTATAGTTACATACTCCCAAACCTAAGAACTTTGTTTCTTAGATTTCTTTAAGGGTGTAGATTGTGTTTGGTGGTTTGAGATTGGTCTGACTCTTGATTAGGAATATAATCATGGCTACCAATATTTCCCATTTTAATATATAAAAAACTAATTATAAAAGAAAAATACTTAACTAACAAAACCCAAAATCCAAAAATGAAGAGATTAAGAGTAAAGAATTTGGAGGAATTAAAAGTAAAGAAAATTTGATGTTAGAGGCTGAAGGAGAGTAGCAGACACAATAGAGTCTAGAGTCAAACAACTAAGTTTGAAATCTTCACTTAAGTAGAGAGTGAGAATTGAAAGAGTAAGAATTGTAGAGAGTATGAATTGTAGTAAATAAGACAACGGAAGAGTGAGATGTGTGAAGAATGAAATGATTAGTGGGGTATTTATAGATGTAAAAAGAAGTAGGACAAGAAGAGAAAAAAAGGATGGATGAACAATGCAAAGCAACGTTCGCAATTCTAAATGTTGCTTGCAACGTTTCAACGTTCAGAAAAATAAATGTTGCAATGTGACGTTACACCACAATGACCCATGGTCATTTATTTTTTTAGAAAAATCGGGCCAACAGTCATGGGCCTACTTCCCCGAGCCAGCCTAGCCAAGCCCATGGGTCCAACCCGTCCATGGCCCAAAGGGAGCCTAGGTTGGCTCAGCCCAGTTTTTTTTTGGTTAGGCCCAATTTTTTTATGAGCTGGGCCAGACGACCTAGGATACTAGAGTCAAACTTCGATTTTCTTGAAGTACATGATTAACTTTCTTCACGTCATTCGAGAAATCGTACAATCTTTTCTTCTTTTTGTCCTCTAAAAAGATGTAGATTTACATAATCACATCTAAGAAACCTTCGTGGAAATCTTTCTCTTATATAATATCTCATATCATGTGTATATAGAGAAATTAGTTTATCCCTCTTTATTTACGAGGGAGATATAAATTTATCCCTCCTTATATAGGTAAGATAATACAATTATATCTCTTAATTTGGATAGGAATAAGTTTTATGGTTAATATCTTATAAAGGAAGTAATTACTGTAATTAAATAATTTAATATTCAAAAATTGAAAACAGATTTACGCCACAGCAAACGTCCTCTCAAATATTATTCTCGACATGAACACCAGTGGACATCCAATCCAGAGGTCGTAAAAGTTTTAGTTTACATGATGGACGTCTACTAAATTCTTGATTTGTTTTGAATTATTAGATAATAATTCTCCAACAATCCTCTACTAACTCAAAATGGTGTTCGAATTAGAGACAATTATGCTCAATGTTAGAATGCCCAATAGGCTTAAATCACACCTTTGTGACATTGACTTCCTACAATATGTGATTGAATTAAGCCTTGAACTCAACAACCTTCACAGTCTATCAATTCAAACACAGTCTCTCCTGGTTCTTTAAACAAGTGACACAATAAAGGCCTTACGTCAACCTAGTGTCTACTAGTGTTCTTCAAGATAATTTACACATCTTATGAGAGATGGTCTAATCTCTACACTTCATGAGTGAGTCCATTGAAATCCCAGTTTTCTTGGTATAAGGTTTGAAACCTTCCTGTGATCCAACCACTGTGGTTCCAATTCCACTTTGGCATGAAATCCCAGACA
The DNA here is from genome assembly GCA_024699735.1 of Posidonia australis. NCBI lineage: Eukaryota > Viridiplantae > Streptophyta > Magnoliopsida > Alismatales > Posidoniaceae > Posidonia > Posidonia australis. The sequence goes on along the minus strand of JAMKQA010009625.1, from coordinate 18,604 downwards.
TTCTGATAGTGCCAACTACATCATGAATTGTAGTCTCAGACTATTATAATACAAAGCTATGTTGCTATAGTATGAAGTCCCAGATCCATTCTTGTGATACTATCCATAGTCTGCCTCTTACAAAAGCATAAAGAATCCTAGATGCACAAGGACTCATTAAGGCATCTTGCCAATCTCAATTGGATATGTACTATAAGGAATAGGCTTATTAGAGTTAAACTCCATCAGAATAGAGATATAGTGCAAACAAACAAATAAATCATATATTTTTTTCTTTGAATCATTAAATAAAAGTCTAGTAGATTGCTTTTGGAACTAATAACAAATTTTTAAATGGTAGAATACATAGATATTTACATTGTCGACATTAATCCTATTCCTTTTGAAGTTTTCTCCAACGAATTTTCTTGTGAGACTTTTAGTGAAAGGATCATCCAGATTCTCTTGACTTCTTATGTTGATCATCATGGTCACGTCTCTTATGTACATGGTGGATCCGCACAGTCCTCTTTCGTCCATTGTACAAATAATTATCAACAACTGTCACAGTCGCTTGATTGTCACAAGTGACAACAATGTCTAGCATTCTTTCTCTTAGCGATGGAAAATCAAATAGTAACTTTGAGATATACTCTGCCTCCTTAACTACGACAGCGTTTGTTTAGGAGCCGCTCTCCGCTCCCAAAACTCAAAAGCGGCTACTATAGTAGGAATCGACGAGCTCTCCGCAAGAGCTATCCCCAGCCGCTCCTCAAATCCTACGTTCTCCACAGTGTTTTGCAGCTCCGCTCCTCTCCCGCATCGCTCTCCGCACTCGGCCGTTTGTTTGAGGAAACCATCCGATTGTGGGAGCTATAGGGCTAAGAGCGGGTGGAGTCACACCCAAATGCTACCTACGACTACCAATGTATAAAACTTAGATTCCATAAAGGATTTTGAAATGACACTCAACTTCTTCGACTTTCACGATATAGAAGTTGATATAGAAGTTCCACCAAGTAGACAAACAAATCCACCTATGGATGTTCCATTTTTCTCACCTCCCCAACTTGCATCTAAGTATCCTTCTATCACAGCAGGATAGTCAGTAAAGTGTAGAATATAATGCATATTTCATTTAAGATAAGCCACTATCCTCTCTATAGTAATCCAATGCTCCTTACTTGACTTCTTCGTAAACTTGCTCAACGTACTCACAACAAAGGTTATGTTTGGCCTAGTGCAATTTATTGCATACATGAGATTTCCAACAAACATCAGATACTCTAGATGCCACACAACATACCCACTATTTTCTTCTAACTTCTGCATATAGTCATATGACGTGTATACTATTGCCAAGTTAGATACTTGTACTTCATAAGTATAATCTCAATATAGTGAGACTATGTCAAGACAAATCCTTTTGTAATCTTCACTATTATGATCCTCAATGTTAGGATTCCTAAGCTTCACTAGAGTGAGGTGAATAGTGATTTAATGAATATTATGTAAATTAAATGTTTATTTTACGATTTTAAGGAAATAACTAGTGAATGGAATATAACAAGGATTTGAATATTAAAATAAAGTGTACAAAGAAAGGGGATGAGAGACAATGAATATGACATAATGATGTATAGTGGTTCAGCCTCCTTGGCTTAGTCCACTCTTCGAGAAAACCCCTCGAGAGTTACCTTAAACCTGATCTTGTTCCGAGCCAAGATTGTGCTATACACCCTTGATGAATCCTCGCCAAACTCCATAAAAACTGCGACTTCCTTCTCATAATCCGGAGAAAAACTTTTACACTTGTATTTTACAATTCTTTTTCTACAATCTCCCAAACTCAATTTGGCTAAGTGGATAGATGGAAATGGAGCTCTCTTGCCTTAGGAGTTTTTCTAACAAAGTAGGAGTGGAATGCTTAGAAATAATGTTGCTTGAAACTCTATGGTAAGTGTAGGAAGTATTGGTTATCAATAGGTGAAGAATGGAGGCTTATTTATAATAAAACATGGGTATAAAAATGTATCTAATGTCTCTCTAACGTTCACTAACTGCTACTAATTCGGTATGCCGAAAATAAAATGGTCGACCGAAATCTATAACGGTCAGGTATATCGGTATACCGAAAATAATTCGGTATGCCGAAAATCTCTGATTCGGTATACCGGAAATTTCGGTATGCCGTTTTGGGTATCTGTAATGGTTTTTCTAATCTGCACATATTTCAGTATACCGAGGAAATTCGGTATGCCGAAAATGCCCTGTTAGCCCTACGATGAATTTTTTCAATGAATGGTGGGTTTTGGAGCTAAGGTAATTTTCCTATGCCTCTATGTATGTATTTGGAAGACAATTACAAGTTCCTAGTAATACATAAAAATACAAAAATTACATCATAATAATTATAAAGATTATTTAACTTTTCTTCTTCTTTTTCTTCATCTTGAATTCTTCTTGGTGGCACATGGATCTTTTTCTTCTGATAGCTTCCTGTTAAGCTTGATTCTTTTGAGTCTATCATTGATCTTCTTTGCAAATATGAACTATGAAATATTCTCATAAAGCACATTAGTCTTTTATTATCATAAAAATTAAGATAAGGCTAATAAAGCCAACAAAGGTCACATTTGTAAGTTTCATATTCTTTATGCTAAACTTGAATGAAAGAAAAAGTTTTGTATCTTTCACAACCTCTGTGTCAGTAACAAATATAAGCATATTATCCACATAAAGATATATGATGACCTTTCGTCCATCAGTAAATTTTATGTAAATACACTTGTCAACATCACTAACTTTGTTGCCATTTGACTTAATCACTTTGTCAAATTTCTCATGTCACATCTTGAAATCTTGCTTTAGTCCATTTAGAGATCTGGCTAATTTACATACCTTCCGTTCTAGTTCCCTGACTATGAGTCTTTCAGGCTGAATAATTTAAGAATGCAGTTTTTACATCCATTTGATATATCAACATCTTCTTCATTGTAGCCTCTACAATCAATAAACGTATTGGTGAAATACGAGCTACTGAAAAATAGGTATCAAAATAATCAATACCTACCTTTCGTGTGAGTCCTTTAGCAACTAGTCTAGCCTTGTATTTGTCCAGTACTAAACCATCAATCAACATCTTATTCTTGAAGACTCATTTGCAGCCAATTAATTTTGAGCCATCGGATAGATCAACCAACACCCACATGTTAGTAGCCATTATTGAGTCATACTCATCTTGAATTGCATCTCGTCAAAATGCTACATCTCTGGATTGTTTTGCTTCTTTGAAGCTTTGTGGATCATCTTCTATGTTATAAGTAGTAAAATTAGGTCCAAAGATTTTCTTCTTTCTTGCTCGCTTGGTTTGTGGCTCCTTTATCTTAGGTATGACTTCCTTGGTCTTTGATTCTAACTCCTTGTCAAATTCTGGATTCTCATTCTCTCTCGTAGAGAGATTTTCTAGAAGATCATGCAACATGATGTGCTTGTCTTTGATGAACTTCTCCTCAAAGTACTTTGCATATGAGATATTGTCTAGTTGCAACACGTATGGAAAGATGAATTGTCCTTATTGTATGGAACACACAAAGTTATTTCAACTTCAATATAGTTGCAAGCTATGTTTCTTTGACTATCACTGTCAATTCTTGCCAATGGACCATTCATATAAAAAACAGAGACAAACTTTTAAGAAGAATACAGCTGAATTGTCTAACTCACCTCCTTGGTTGTTGAGAAAGCAATTATTTAGTCAACTGTCAAAATTTAAGCAGATCATTTTTAGACATGGTGTTGGTCCATAAACTTTAGAGGGATTCGAGAATACTCATAATTAGATGAAGATTAGCATAGTTTAAGAGTTATCGTATTGGTCGTAGCTCTAATTTATAACAACTTAGATGTCATGCATATCGAGAACAATGTGTTTAGTAATGTGTCCTAGGGGAAGACAAACGACACAAAGAATGCACGTAGTGATTTAAAATTACTTTGTAGTAATAAAGACTTGCACCTGATAGAAAATGCTAATTATGAAAAGATTGAATGGCTAAGGGAAAGTATACACTTAATAAGAATCAGATAAAGGCAATGTGTGAGTGGATTAGCAACTTGAAATTTCCAAATGGATACGCATCAAACATATCAAAACTTATGGATTTCAAGAAATACACTTTCAATGGAATAAAAAGCCATGATTGTTATATGTTCATGGAAAGACTACTTTCCTTTCCTTTTAGGGATTTGTTAGCTACGCTTATTATAGATGTACTTACAAATCTAAGCAAATTTTTCAAGGTCATTTTTTCTTCCAAATTGTCTATAAAAGATATTAAGACTTTAGAGAGAAATATTGTTATCATATTGTGCAATCTTAAAAAGATATTTCCATTTACCTTCTTTAACTCGATGGAATACCTTATGTTTCACTTGCCTTATACATCTAAAGTGGGTAGACCAGTGTAATATCGATAAATGTATTCTTTCGAAAGGTACATATTATTCTGAAGAAATTGTGTTTCTTTCATTTGTTATTGCTAAAATAAATTCTAATTTATCTACATTCTTATTAAATAAATGTTTTTCTTAAAACAAAAAGTTCAAAATAAGAATAAAGTGGAAGACTCAGTAAGTACTCAATATATCTACAAAGAAGTTATCACATTTTGTTCTAGATATTTCTCACTGAAAGTTGAAATGATGCATAATCGAGTATAGAGGAATGATGATATGGTTGTTGTGGAATAAAACGATATATTTTTTGTCTTTTGTTCTAATGCTTTTCTATTTGGAAAGGCAAAAGAACGCCTACTGAATCGGAAGATATATGTTCCAAATAGTTGCAATGAAGTCTCACCCTTTGTCAAGTATTCATCGCTATCTTTTTTGATACATCCATTTAATAAATTTAAATATAGTATTATCATATTATGCTTTAAATTTACAATTGTAGGCAATTCAGAGAATAATTAATGATCGATTGTCTTACTTTAAAAGATGATGATATCTTGGACTTATTCAGGAAGTATTTCCCGAGTGGCTTAAAAATCATGTAAACGAACTTCGTTCTAGTCCTAAGCAAACGCTATTATAGAACTTTGCTTATGGTCCTATTTTCCAAGTAAAGTCGTATGAAGCTTACTTTGCAAATAAGTACCAATTTTACACACAAGAATATGGTGGATGATTGACTACTCAAAATTTAGAGATTATGGTCAAAGAATCATGTTATGGATAAGACCATATGGATTATTATGGCATCTTAAAAGAAATCCTCGAGTTAAAATACTTCGATGTGAAGAAAGTGATATTGTTTCTTTATGATTGGTATGACCTTAAGGAGGGAGTCGTACACGACTTCAGACATAATATTATAGACATTATATCAACTAAATACTTGAAGAGATTCAAGCTATTTGTGTTAGCTTCATATGTTGATCAAGTTTACTATGTCTCTCAAGTTTTGAGAAAGAGGAAGAAAGATGATTATTTCAGTGTGATAAAGATTAAAACGCTTTCTTACATTATTGTAGCAGACAAAGCTCCAAGTAACAAGTTTGAAGACTTGTATCAACCTGACTACGAACCTCCACAACCGATATTTGTAGATGATGTTTTTGATCAAGCTTCTACAATTCTATCTAATTCGATGTTGTGGTAAGTTGACGATAAAGAAGGAATATTTATAGATGATGAAGATAAAGATAATGAAGAAAATGAACAAGAAAAGAGTATTGACTATAATAAATAAGAGATTTTCTTATCAAAAACTTAAATACAGAAGAAAGTGTTGACTTGAAATGAGTACATTGGAGGAAACATGATGTGATCTATCATTTCTACGTAAGCACTTGCATTCTATAGAGAGGTGGTCATTGATAACTTAATATTCTAATTAAACATAAATCCATTTCAATTATAATATTATAAGATAAAAAGATTCTTGTAACCTTCTTATCGTCTTCTTATTAGATTCTCCATCGACTGCCTTTGTCCCTATGTTGACCCAAAGACCAAAGACCCATATCCATTCCCATACCTAGCAGATGATAACCTTTTCATCTGTTTAAGAAAAACATTAGTTCTAAGAGGATAAGAGGTGAGGACAATAGAAAGAAAATTACCTATTCATACGTTAAGTGTATATAATGCACTCATATTGAATGAACATCATTACGTAAGCAATGCAGAATCATTTGCCTTCCTAGAAAAACATTATTACTTAAACACTATGGCTGCCCATGTGCCCAACAAAGCATATGTGTGTTACGTACGTCAATGGGAAGAAGAGCTAATACTTACAGACCACCCTACACAAAAAGGATATTCCTGATGCATAAATCCTTCCCTCCACTTTCTCCATTATGCATGACCAGCTGACCATACCAAGCAAGTAAAGCACAAACGGCGTCAGATAGGCCAAGAATATAAGTTCATTTCATCATAAATGCATGGCATCCTTTTGCATTGAATTGACCATCGTTTCTTGCAAAAACATTGGATTGACGAGCACATACCAAGAACATTCCATTACAAGTTGCACATGATGTAACAAATGCCGTAAGCATGTTGGTCACGCTAGTGACCGTGAATCCTATTCTCCGTTGTCTATTCTCAAGGTAATTATACAATAATGTGGTGTTGTAGTATCTCTAGTGAAAAAGACTTGAGAATCTTACTTCAGAGATCTGATTAGGCCCTGACCTGTGGCAGTTTTATAGTTCAGAAAATGATCGACGTATATATGATAAGAACGAGGATCTAAATGGCACATTGGAAGTGGGAGTTTTAAACCAAGAACCAATTCAGATGCTCCCGCATTAGCAGTATTAAATTGAACTAGATCTTTTATATTTGGAAATAATGTCGAAGTATCCTAGATTAGAATCCCTTGGTTTAGACTTGACAATACTTACTATTTGAAAGATTTGCTACATCAACCATACAAAATAATTTTAAAACACCCAGTGATATTATATCGTTGCATTTAGTACATTCCATTAGAACATTCGTTGCAGAACATCTATTCAAAGAGTGAGGTGCAGAAATTGAGTTAGACTTTGATTACCAAGCTCGGGAGCTGAGATGCCAAGCTTTAGTAAATTCCCGTCAATCATATTCGCTGGCCTTGTTTTTGTAACGACATAAGAGTTGGTTTTTTTAAAAACCACAGAAACCCATACCAGCAAGGCACTCATTGCTTAAGTCTTGTACGAGTGAATGATTATCTTGGAAGTTGTTTTGCTTGAAGTTTATAACTTGGTCTATTATCTAATTCACGTGTTTATAAAACGGACGTATAAGGTTGAGAAACAACATTTTTATTCGGCATTCTCATTGTTATTGTCTTTTGTAAGTATCATTAAGCATCTTGTTTAAATTAACATGTGGTTTTCATATTAACTCCTTATTTATTCAGCAAATTAGATGAATATGACATGAATATTTTGACGTATTGTTTATGATGTTAGATGATCGGACTTAGCAGTGGTGGTTGACACTCTAGTGAATCCAATGAATGTGATTCATCAGAGGATTACGAAATCAATTCTATTACTTTCACGAGAGTTGACTTAATTAAGTACATGTGCTCACAAGATATGCCACTACCTCGAGCAAGGTTGTCAAAAACAATATCGAAAGTAGTTACCATATTAGATATTGATCTATCAACGAATAGAGTGTTTTCTGCAATGGATAATAGTTCATTGTGGAGAAGGAAAAAAAAATCTGCATAATTCACAATCAAGATCCAATGTTGTTTTCATCGATAATGCTAAACCAATTGCAAGTTATGAATTTGTTAAAATTAGTAAGGAAAATAGTTTTTCTATGTTTTGATGTCTAATGGTTAAAATTTGCTGATTTTTAATGTTCCACATCATTTGCTCCTTTATTGATGTGTATAATTTTAAATTATGTATTTTACTAACTTTAATACATGATGTTGTGAGATTCGAATAATAATATGAAATAATGTTTATTTTAGTAACTAATGAAAACAACAAAGACTAATGTTTATTTAATTCAACAAACTGTCTTATATTTTCTACTAAATATAATGTTTATTTTAGTAGCAAAATTTTCAACTATGGTCTACTACTGTCTTATGTATTTTATTTTATTTTTAAAAAGCTACAGTAACATTGCAATAGTGAAATGTGCATGGACCATACAGAGGTGACTACTATGGTTTGACTGCAACAAAATACTTTCCTATTTCGGTAACTATTGATGTTTTGTAAATGTTGATCTTTAATGCATATCGTCATTTTTCTTTTTCTAAGCTCTTTGTCTACGAAGAAGATAGATCACTTCCATCCTTTGAAATAATATTTATTTTAGGTACTACAGAAAACAAAAGAGAATAATGTTTGTTTAGTTCAACAAACTCTATCATGTTTTTTACTTAAAATAATATTTATTTCAGTAATTATTGATGTTTTATAGTTATCAATCTTTACATGAGTGTCGTAATTTTCCTTTTCGAACTCCTTGTGTGAGAAGGTGGAACACTTCCATCCTTTGAAGCCATCACGACGTTATTTTCCTAAAAAAAATAACGAAAAATGTAACATATGTATTATTGATTTGGATTTTCATCTAACAAAATGTAAAATGAAAGATCGATCAATACTATAGTGTCATGTCACTGTATCACTATCATTGTTCCGCCTTGCTACCACATTGCGACAATACCTTCAATATAACCCATTTTTCATTGGAGGAAGCACCTTCAATGATTTCCTCTCTTTTCATGAAGAGAAGTGAGAGGAGGGAGAAAAACGCAGAATGGAGGAAAGTAATCGTCACCGATCTTCCTTGATGAGGATCTCATCGTGACGTGAATGGTCTCATCGTGCCCTGAGCAGCATGTGGATGGTGTCGTTAACATGGACAATGGGGTAGAGTTGTCAACGAGTCGGGTTGAGTCAGGTTGGATGTCAATCCATTACCCAATCTATTATTTCCTAACGAGTTAAGAATCGAGTGATAACCTGTTTTTAAATTCTTGACCCGTAACTCGATCGATCCAATCTATTTGGAAAAAACGGGTTAAATCAAGTTAAAACATGTCAACTGTTCATATAAAAATAAAAAAAATTTATACATAAAAATTCAACAATTTTATATAATAAAAGAAGTGAAATTTCATCATCTTCACCTAAAAATGCTTCATAATACTCTACAAGTTTACTTATCTAATAAATTTAAGAATCTTTAAGCTTTTAAACAATTAATAATCAATCAACATCTAATCAATTAAGATATTATTCAACACTAACGAATTAACGAGTAGGGTGACAAGTTTCACTCATGACTCGATCCTTTAAGATTTTAGGTTAACGAGTTAGAATCTAACGAATTCAAATTATTAACCTAAACCCTAAATTAATGGATTAAGTCAAACAAGTTAACAAGTTTGACTCAATCCATTAGCAATCCTACAATGGGGGAAGGAGTAAGATGGAAGCAAAAGGAAATGCAAAGGGAAAAGGCCAAAGTAGAGGAAGGATCTTTGGAAACTACCATTACTAATTTTTAGGAGGCATTTAATAGCTATTAGATCGTAACTATTATGATGGGATTTTTTTTAAAATCTTAAACCGTAACTATTAGATTGGGTATCGAATAAAACATAGTTCATTTGATACGTGACTATTACTTTAGTTGGAGACTTACGGATTCGAATCCTAATGAGTGTAGAATTTAAAAAAAAAAAACCTACTAGATTAGGAATGTATGGTTTAGATTTGGTTATAGCTTTAGGTATTAGACAATGAGAAACTAATTTAGGTCCTATTTATGTTATAAGGTAGAGTTCTATTAGACCATTACTCTATATATTGGGGCTGATCTAATGCGGTCCACCCATAAACTTCACATTGGACAACCACACTGATATTAATTTACATTGTCAAAAGAAAAGAACCACTTTTTCAGATTTCTTTTCACTAAAATCACCATGCGGAATTATGATATATTTTGTAAAACCGGAAGCAAACATGCAATTCATAGCTTTTGATATTCATTCTTTGTATCGGTAATCATCAATATATGCAGTTCTCTTTAAATGGTTATTATCGGCATACGCAATTCAACATGAGATTGGATTCGTCATTTAGATATTTCTAATATTTTATATGTACAAGCATCATCTTACACGTACATCTGCCGTATGCGCATTTAGTACTTATAATTCATCGATCACTGGTCAAGTACCATGCCTTACTCACGACTATCCGTGTAATACATGCATGTTTGCTAATCGCCAGGTGCAACGCATGCAACGTAAACTCCCACGGTGCATGCCAGAAAATTGAAGGTCGAAATAGTTCTCGTTTTTCTGCCAATTAAGTTAACACAGCAGCAGATCACAACTATTCCTATTTCTCCTCAGTTGTTGTTCCACCAACAAGACGATATGGAATCTTCCTCCCCGATGCTATTTCCTGGTTTCTGTTTACTCATCATCACTTCCTCCTGGTTTATCAATGTCTGCCCGGCAGCTGCTGCCGATGGTAAGACCACTACGGCAGACTTGACAGGTTGCTACACGTCGATGTTCAACTTTGGCGATTCCGTGACCAACACCGGCAATCTTCTCTATACGACAGGCGACAACTACATGAACATCGGCCGGTTACCCTACGGTGAGACTTACTTCCATCATCCCACCGGAAGGTGCACCGACGGTCGTGTCGTAATCGATTTTGTAGGGTTTTGAAATATGGTTTTAGATTTGTATGTTTTATACTATTCTAGATGATTTTATGCTAATGAATTAGTCGATGTTTTTGGAAAGGTATAATACTTATAGGAATAATTTAAATTTTAAAAACAAAATCTAATCTACCCCTTGAAAAATGACCATGGAACTCTTTGGTTGCGTCATGGAAAAACCCTCCCTACTTAATTTATACAAGCATAAAACATGAGTGATGCACAAGTAACAAAAAAAACAAGTAGACAAAAAATTGACGTAAATTAAAATCATAAATGGAATATCTTTAAGAGTATGTAACACATGCTAAAATAAATGAATACAAATGATTTCTCTCTCTGGTGACATTGTAGTCAATACTTTTTCTCATTATTACGAACTTTGTCCTGCATAAAGTAAATAAATTATTTAATAATAAACATTGATAAAAATTAAAAAAAATAATAAAATACTAATAACTACAATGACAGATCACATACCTCAACCTAGATGATAGAATAATTAATAATCTGATAAAGCGTTTAATATTCTTCTATTAGTCCAATATCAAAGACGTTGTGACTTGATATTAGTCCAATAAAGTTGTGAGGATTGTACTTTATTACTTGACACAATAAAGATACACCTTCATTGTGGTATTAAGAAGGTATAGTATTTCATTTATTTTGTGTTGATTTCCTGTGATCATAAGAATTATAAATGTATTGTCTTTGTAAAATACAAATTGTTTTGTTCCAATATTTTACTGTTACGCACATATCATGAAGGTCATTTGCAATTATTTTGATAATAAATCGAGCATCTTCATCAAACATTGTGACACCTAGCTAGCTCATCTGTTGCATCTGAGATCTTGACTCTTAGCAAATACCTATTATAGGCAGAATTAATCATATATTTAGACTACTCTACAATCAATTCTAAATGACTAGGTATGTAGTCATACCTCAATACAATGTGTGTATTGTTATTTTGACAATGATAGCATTTATACACATTATTCTCCATCATGACCTAGCTTCTTGTTGCAAGTGTTACTCACAATATACCACATTTGTTGATATGCATGCGATAAAAACATCTCTGATATACAAAATTGTCAATAACTTTTATTTTATACAAAAATATAAGAACTAAGGAATTAAATACCACTATTTCGTTGACTTACATTGGTTGAAGAACTTTGCAGTATGCTAGCTAAACGCCTCAAAGTCACTAGTTTAGCTTTAGTAAGAAGATCGTATCTAAATCCATATGCTTTGCAACACTTGATCGTATTTTTCACCTTTTGATCATTAATCGTCCAATCAGTGAAAAAACATAATTATATCTAATTTAATATTCCTTAAAGAATATAACATTATGAATAAAAAGTTGTTTATCATAACAATAACAATATTTGGTTTACCACTTTATAAGGGAATCGACTTCTTTGATTTTAGGATTGAACATGATCTTACTAAAATCTAATGTTGAGAGTGAGGTACCAGGACGTGAGAAATTGTAAGCATTTAAGATATAAGAATAGAAGACATTTTGCACTATATTCAAAATAGCATATGGATGAGTCTTAAAAAGTGACGAAACTAAAATGTTTCATGTTTGAGATTGTTAATATTTTTGAGAAAAAAAATAATTTTTAGTCCATCATGTTTTCAAGGTAAATATTTTCTTGCTACAATAACTACAAATTTCATGTATATTTGTCATGGGTTTTTAATAGTGTAGAAACTTTAAAAATTACTGAAACTATATTCTTACATCTAGTGTTCATTCCTTAATTTGTCAATGTTAATAAAAACAATCCTTCAATGATCCTACAATAGTACGTATCGGTTGACAATCAACTCTCTTTGTTATCACTTAAATAAATAATATACCTTGATAACTTGCTGTTTAAACTCTTAAGTACAACAATTGCGGGGTTGTTATCTAACAATTCTTACAATTGGTTGCCTTCGGTCTTTGCAAATTTGCCCCATAATGTCAATGTCATATAGCTACAATTGAGATCAAACAAATTAGTTATGTAGTATAGTTTTACATTAAACCCATATTATAGTCAACGATTAAAATTGAAGCCCATTATAAGGATGCCAAGAAAGGACACTAGAATGTGTCTTTAATTTAGATTCTGATCTGATGAAACAAACAATGCCAATAACATCTGTAAAAATAAATATTTAAGTAAAATTTTAAGAGAGAAAAACATTGGTTGGTTTATAAATTTTTTTTGTTAACAGTTGAGATAGATAGGTATTATTTCTTCGACATCAATGGTTGGTTTATAAATTAATAATTGATTTTACTTGTTGATACTTTCATTGGAATTTCAGAGCAATCTTTCGACGAAATTTCAACTATTTTTTTAAAATTGATATCCATTTGAAAATCATTTCTAACATATACATTTTTATCTTCAGTAATTTTGATAGTAACATTCAAAAGATTATATATGTTTCCTTCTTTTAAAATTTCTTGGAACTTTGTGATGTGCTGGACGTAGATGGTAGTAGAAATTTCAGTTCCCTACGTACCAAAGATATTTACGACTAAATTTAAAGAAATAAGAAAGGACTATATTCCAATATATCATTAAGGTAAAAGTTTATTAAAGGAAATATCAAAAAACAATAAAATTATTAAAGGAAACACATGTAGTTACTTACGTCCATGTCCATGAAAACCATTCTCCATACTTGCCAATTGTTACGTCCAATTTAGGAGGGACTATCAGGCACTTTTTAATATTAATCACATCTCTGAGATCTTTGATCATTTGCATACAATTCAAACACAAACTGATCAGCTTGCTAAATTGATAGTTGAGGTCCATTTACAATTGGATACTGATAAAATTCTGTGAAGGCCAAATGCTAACTATAACTTCACTGTGAATTCATGCTATAAACTCATAAATGGAGGCATCAGATTTCACCTATATGTAAAAATATGGAAGGCCTGGGTGTCATTTAGGATTAAACTTTTTATTTGGTTGTTCGTGTTTAACAAGATTCTAACTAAAGAGAATTTGAGGAAAAAAGGATGGAATGGACAGGACTTGTGTACTATGTGTAACACTTATCATGAAACCACTTCTCATCTGTTTATACATTACTCTTTTGCCACAGCTGTCTGGAAATTCTTTATTTATAAACCTTTATTTCCAGTTTTTTGTAATGTTGAAGATATGTTCAGATATAGACCTGAATACATTTTTGATTTATCTGAAACTGGGTGGAATATTCTCATTCCTGTTGTGGTTTAGTGTATTTGGAAAAAAAGGAATAATAGAATTTTCCACAATATATCAAACTCAAGTAAGTCAATTATATTCAATGTTATCACCTTTATGTATTCTTGACTAGAAAATCTGGGCACAGGTTTTGAAAAGGAGGAGTTGCTCTAACTCCTGGAACACTGTCCAGCCACGTGTTGAAGCCTCCTCAACAAACCTCTTGATCCATCCTCCCTCCTTTCTCCTCCTGCTAACTCCCCTGTCAATTCTTCAGCTGAGCTTCCCCTCTCTGTGCATAACTCCAATGAAGATGCTACTGCCTGATTAACTTCTTTTAATCAGTCTTCAGTTCGAACTTGGAGTTGTAATAATTCTGGAACTATTTAGAAACCTGCCACTTCGATCTCTGGAAGTGGATGCATTTTTGTTCTGGGGCCTACTATATTTATGGTCTTTGTAAAATTTTGAATTTACTTTTGTTCTTGGTGATATCGTTGCCAGGAAGTTAATATAATACTACTAACATTACCAAAAAAATACTCGTACTCACTCCTAACACCTTCACCAAACGACATTGGACATTTCATCCACATTGTTAAGGGTTTAAAACCCTCAATGGTGCAAATTTGTACTTTAGTGTGCTGGTAGAAGAAACAATAATTGCATTAAAAGATTAAGGAAATATACATGATTCATAGGGATATGAAAAAAACACTTAAAAATTATCATAGGATCATATAGACAATAATTGCATATGTTATCAAATGAAGACAAAGGTTATTGATGTTTACAATTTGATAACATAGTAATATTATCAATGGTTGGGGTATTATCAATCTGAAAAACTTCAGTGCAACTCTAAAGACCAAGTTAGTATGGCAATTTTTCTCTAATCAATTCAATCCTGTTTGGAAACTAATGATCAAGGCCAGATATTTGCACAGGGGCCCTGGAGCAATACTGAACTCCTCTACTGCTATTTGCTCCCCACTGTGGAGCTATTTAAAGCAGAGATTTAATTTTTTCAATTGCTTTACTTTTGTCTCTGTTGGCAATGGTAATAATACAATTTTCTGGAATCAAAATAGTTCAATGACTGTCCTCTAAGTATCTCTTTGCCTGAATTATATAGAGTAGCTAGACTTAAAAAAGCTTCCGTAAAAGAAACTGTGGACATATTTCACAGAAATTTTAACAGATTGTTTATATTGTCCCAATGCTATACACTTAATCCTAGAGTGCTTCAGGCTCAGCTGGAACAATTTGTTAATATTTTGCAATCCTTGTATTTGGGAAATAGTGATGATAATTGCAATTGGCTGCCTCCCAATCAAAGTCTTTTCTCAGTGAAGGCAGCCTACAGTATTCTGAATGATGGGGGTCTTCGTAATGCTTTTTACAATTGCATTTGGGCTAGTTATACTCCATTAAAAATAAAGCTCTTCTCATGGTTAGTAATTAAGAATAAGAATTTGACAAAAGATAATTTGTTGAAGAGAGCATGGACTGGGTCTCTATTATGCACATTTTGCTCAGTTCACAGTGATTTGGGACTGGGTCTCTATTAAAAATAAAGCTCTTCTCACTTGTTCTTAAATTGTTCATTTGCAAGGGAGATTTGGGACTTTTTCCTGGCTTCAGATCTTTACCTTGGTCATTTTTGTGTTGCTGATTTATTTTTATCTACCCCTCATCTCAAATTTTATTTACCTTACTCTGGGTGGACTTTGTTGCTTCGAATCATTCTCTGGTTGATTTAGAAAGAAAGAAATAATAAGATTTTTTGAAATTCATTTAAATCTTGTTCTTCCATCATTTATGATATTATTTCTCTGATGAAATTCTGTGTAGATAATCTTGTTTCAGGATTTGAGAAGGAGGATATGATGCAATTTATTTCTGCCATGGCAATTCAGCCAGTGGAATCCTCCAACCCCTCTACTATCCCCTCTTCTTCTAGAATCCCTTCAGGAGTTGATTCTCTGTCCCATGGAGAATCCAGAAGAGTGACTCTGCCCTCTGATGAAGTTTGAGACTTTTCTCTTGAGTTCCTTTTATTTTCTTCCACCATTGGTGTAAATTTTGATACATTATTTAGGCTGTTAGCCTATAGACCTGTAATATTTACTACTGGACTTTGTTTCTTACCTGGCATTTAAGCCAATGAAATATTAAATATCTAAACCGTTAACAAAAAAAATATTATCAATGGTTCAAAAATAATAGTAATTTACAATTTTGATGGTTGTTCTTTTCAGTAACCTAGAAAAATTGGAAGGGATCCTAATTGACTTCAACTTCTCTCAGCAAGAAATCTTATATTTTTCTCTGTATAATTCAACAACGTCAAGGTACTTTAATTTGAAACATCACTAAAGGAACCCAAAATCTAGTATGGGCGCATAGTCAAATCTAGTTTCCAGTACATATTGTTCACAAAGGACAGATAAATGTTCTTTTACCGGTGTGAATTTGCAATGAACTTTAATTTCCTATCCAATTCGACATTAACTGCAATCAACACTCTTCATGTCTATTCTTGTTGGCCGATGAAAACTTCTTTACTCTCAGACTCTTCTTTTATGGTTCTGTAATTTTTATGCTTCTGCACTTTGATCATTTTGCTTCTTACCAACTGGAGTTGAGAATCTGTAATATTTTATCAACACTTGACATTTATGTGGCTATACTTTTGGAATTATATAAAAAATAAAATACCGTTTACAAAAAAAAAAACACTCTTCATGCCTATTTTGATTCTACTTATTTGGAATTATATAAAACACTCTTCATACTTTTGGAATTATATAAAAAATAAAATACCGTTTATAAAAAAACACTCTTCCGACCCCAAGTAGCTTTCTTCCACAACCTAATATTTGCATTTATAATTGCTCCTCCTTTCATGGATCCACAATTTAGCATGACAATGATTGCAGATAACTTTAAGAGATGAGAACTCTAAGCTTGCAGTAAAGATTCTTCTGCTTGTAAATCCTATTAAACAAACTTATAATAAATAAGAACATTGGATTTAGTTTTATATCAATGTAATTAATTACAATTTACGTTGCAAAGCGACAACTCACTTCGTGGCTATATGTAATTTTTTTCAGGAGCCTAACTGTAAGAAAATGGCTGGCTCTTCCCCCCAAAATCCCATAACTATTCACCCATCTGTTTCCTCATGTGAGCTTTCCATGCATTATGCTAGATGTGCCATAGTTACTGATCATGCCTCACACCTCACTGTGGACATTCTCTCACAGCACATTTCGAGTAACTGGTCTTCCCATTTAAAAGTTGAGGTTTCGGATTTCGCTCCTGGGAAGTTTTTGATTAAATTCCCCTCTGTCAAATCCAAAAATGACACCCTGGCTCGTTTTGGCTCCTCACTACAATCTCTTTCAACATCCTTTGTCCACTGGACACCTAGCTCCAACGCTGTCCTTGCTTTGAAAGAAGAAGGATTATGGATTAGACTGGAGGGGATTCCCCGCTATTTGTGGTGCGTTAATATATTCCATCAGATAGTGTCTAGTTTTGCTGAAATTCTCAAGGTGGACTTGAATATAGAAAGAATCCAGTTTCGTGGTTTTGCTAGGGTTCGGATTAAGCTCCTCCCTGGTAAAGTATTACCTGATGTGAAGTTTTTTGCTTATGGACGGACAGTCTATCCAATCTCCTTCCATCACAGTTGGGATTTGTGCTCTCCCCCTGCCCCTGCTGTGCCCTCTGCATAGTCTAGCTTCACTCCCTGGCCTAATCAGGCTCCTCAACCTTCTAGGGGTCTCCAGCCCATCAGGAAACCCTTTAAGAATTATAGAGGGTGGCGAGGACCTAATACTGGGAAACGTAGATCACAGCATAAATCTGGCAAAAATGTTTGGAAACGACCTTCCCATTCCCCTCCACCACCCATCTCTTCTGAGGGCTTGCTTCCTACCCCATCTAACACATCTGGTTTGGTTAACTTATCTGCCACTCCCTCTTCCCCCTATCTGGCTGATTCCTCCAACAATACTTCCAGTTGGTTGGAATCAGAATGCAAAACCAGGAATCTTTCCCTGGTAAAGTTTAAAAAAATCATGGCCATATGTGACTTCCTGGAACAAGAGGATCCTGGTGCCACTACTGCTGGACTGCCATCCTCAAGGCCTCCCACTCCTATTCATGCACCTGGTGAGTCTGTTTGTCCCTCTGCAGAATACCCTTGTGATTTAAATTCCCAATTTGATTTAAATTGTTCTGTTAATAGTAATATTGATAGTTCTCTCCCTGAGGTATTCAGGGACCCCACTAGACTTGAACCATTAGTATGGAAGTCATATGCTGCATTTCAGTCTTTTTGTAAGTTCATTGGCATTTCTCTAACCTCCAGAGAAGATGCTATTGCCTTTTACAATCTGGTTAGATTGGACCAAGGCAAAGATGTGGTTAATCTTGATGATCCTGCGGATCTAGGATCTGCTCTTTAAGTGATTTATTATTTTAATGATAATAGCAGCATGGAATATCAGAGGGTTGGGCTCTAGAAATAAAGAGAGAGCTCTTAAGGATTTTATTTATGCCAATAAGTGTGACATAGTTATTATTAGTGAAACTAAAAAAGAGGAGTATTCTGAGGGGCTATTAAAATTTCTGGGAGGTAATAGAAT
>JAMKQA010009624.1:0-37565 GCA_024699735.1 Posidonia australis | reverse complement strand
CATATTCCAGATTATTATAAATTATGGCATATTTGATTTTCCAATGCCACATTTCATAATTCATCCCATTTAGTTTCTTGATTTTGCCAACTCAATAGAAACTAACTTGCTAGTAGCTATGTGAGTAGATCTAGAAAATATGATTATCTGATTTTAGAAATTTATCAATATTTGGCAAAATCAATTTAAAACAATATGAAATGTATGAATATGCAAAAATTATGCACAACCATGATACTTATGTAGTTTCTATATTTAATCAAATATTGCAGTAACTAACTAAATCTTATCAATATTTGCAGAAGATGAGATCGTGTATGGGATTGATTGAAAAATGGAGGTTTGCGGGTGCCAGGGGAAAGGTTTGACGCAGAGAGAGAAAGGAAGGCCAAAAGCGGGAACTTTTGGACACAACGCTCAAGAATCTTATGGTATGCATCGTGGATGAGGACGGAGTCATTAGAAAAGGTATGTTTCTGACTCTAATATCACTTGTTAGGTTTTTTCTTTGAGCTATGATGGGAGTTTCGAGAGTATGCGTATTTTAATTATTTTTTTTTAAATGGTAATTGATATATATTACATTTAAACACTTGACTATGAGAAATCACCATCAAGTGATGTAATATATATGATGTCTGTGGAAGTCGAACTCTCGATCTCTCGTACAACCACAAAGAGACTTCACCACTAGACTAAGTAGCTACAGACGAGAGTATGCGTATTTCAAAATGAACAAAAGTTACTCCCAAGTTGGAGACGACTTTTATTTACCGAGGAGACATAAAATTCCTCGTGCGCTTTCACACCCAACAGCCTTCGATTTTCGAAAAAGAAATATCCTCCCACTTCCTATCTATATGTGGTGTTCACTGACCACTTCTCAATAGATACGAGCTAAATTATATATGAGATTATATCATATTGATACAAGTTGACATCATATGCGTACATTCTTATATCATTTGGTTTATATCATCTTAACAAATAATTCAAGACCAACGTCACATTACTGTAATGATGTGGAGGTCCACGTAGTATGTCAAATGATATATGAATTGGAGAAAGATTTGGTGCATGTAAACTATTTTTCATTCCTATCATGCAAGAAGGACAATGATAGGCATATAAAGTTATTATTAATCTTATTGAATTCTGTTCTATTTCTCATCTCTACATGCAACCTATTGGTACTTCACTTTCTGGTTAAGGTGGAAAGAGAGATTGATAAAATCCAGAAGTAATTTTTATAGAGGCACAGAGATGATGATATTAATAAATGTTATCATCTTATTAGATGACAAAGAATTTATAGAAGCAAAAACTAGGATAAGTTAGGGATTCTCAATATTATGAATTCCAATACAACACTTAAATGCAAATTGACATGGAGCCTATTATCAAAGAAAGAAGATACGAAATGGTATGATCTGATTAGAAGTAGATATTATAGGAATAAATCTTTAAGAGCTTTATTGAACACATCCTCTAACTACATCTCTCCTTTGTGGAAGGAGATTAAGGCATGTTTTGCGAATGTGAATTCTTTTAGCACATATTTTGTCTAGAATGGACATTTCGTACTTTTCTAGTATAATAGGTGGTTGGATCAATTATCACCTAAATATGTGTTCTCAGAGTTATATGACCTGACTAAGTATAAAAAATAATCCTTGGTTAGAATGGTAGAAGTATTTTCTCGAGTAGGTATGAGTTTATTCTCATCTAATTCTTATATTCTCCCTCTACCGTTTGTTCGATTAATAGACAATATTTCAACGTTGACTCTGACATCCTTTGAAGACTCTATCTGTTGGATTTCTTCAAGTTCACAGGTCTTTTTTGTTAAAAGTTGTTACAATGTTATCAATGATGGAAGTCTGCAATCTCCTTATAAGAATACCATTTGAAATAACACTGTGTCACTCAAGGTGAATATTTTCTCTTAGCTTGCTCTTACAGATAAGATCCTTACTCTGATCAACCTAATAAAAAAGGGTTGGCAAAGGTCACCTGGGTGTTGCATCTACGACGCTCAGGAAGAAATTGTGTTACACATTTTCTTCCATTGCTCTAATTCTAGAATAATAAGGAATTTTCTTTCGAGAGATGTTAACTTTTTGCTTTCTAACATTTCTCTTAACCAGGTTTTTTTCTTTGAAATGACACCTTATAATCTAGATTTATAATCTGGATTGGAATACTTTGCTTCTAGCGATATTTTATTGTCTTTAGTTAAATAGAAATGAAGTTGTTTTCTGTAGTCACAATCAAGGTATTACTATTTTTTTTTGGGACATATTTTAGCATTAACTTCTTTTTAGTTAGATCATAGTAAATCTGTACACAACTTCCTTGGTTATTAGGACATTGTAGATTAATTGGAACATTGACAGTAGTTCTTTGGGTCAAGCTATCGATGACTTTGTTTCTACTTCCAACTCAGATCAAGGTTAACCTGTTGATCCAAAAGCTAAATGGATTAGATGGCAAGAGAGTGCAGCCTAGTGCTATTTGAATTGTCATGCTTGTTATCTCAGGAAATGTCTATTTTTCTAATTTTGTGTCATAGAAAACTTTCTGTTTTCTTTTTGCGGAAAAACTAATATCTATATTTTGGTATATTTCGTACATTTATAGGATTTTGACTTGAGAGTGGTTTTGTTGTTATGGTTTTTATATTAATGCAATAATAACATTTACCAAAAAAAATGTTATTATTAAACCCTATGGAGGATGTAATAGCTGAATTACAATTTACAGCTTGTAGAACAAGCGTGTTAGCTTCAGAACGTACTGGCGTATTGCTCAAGCAACAGTTAAAATATCAGGATTGGCCATTCGGCCACGATGGAGCAGTCATGTGGGGATGTTGCATGTGTCATGTCCATGCATGCGTTATTCTAGATTACTTGTGCAGGATGGTTCGATTTTGTTCTTCTTCTTCTTCTAGTTGATCCAGATGTATTTTCATGGAAGGAAAATATATATGAACAGACCCAACGACGCTGAATTATAAATATTTCCATCCTTACTTTCCATGTATGTAGACATTTAATATGGATTGGGTAGGCCTAGTCGGTATTTTGATACGACATAGTCCAGTTCGAGCAAAAGTCAGATTAGGCCGATTCGACACGAAACGGACCGTGGGCTGTGCTGAACTCAAAGACTAGGCTCGGCCGGCTCACAAAAGTAGGCCTAATTGAGCCTAGTCGTTGGACCTGGCCCGGGTCAGTGGGTCGACCTGGATTTTAAGGAAAAAATAAAACGTTGGAAACGAACGCTTCATTGAATGTTGGTTTTCAATGTTCACACTATTTTTTTTATTTCTTTTTTTCTCCATTTCTCTTCTATAAATACCTCTTTAAACTTCATTTCTCACATAATTCACTTTTCAATATCTCTACACTTTACTACAACTCTCTCATTTTCTCTCTTTCGACTATAATTCCTTTCAATTCTTCTTACTTGTGTGGAATACAAGTTTAACTTTAGACTTCCGTCTCCATCAACAACACTCTTATACTCTAATCTTCAAACTTCGGTCTCCGACTTTTCAACGCGCTCCATACTCCATCCTTCTTGTCCACAGTCAGCTAACAAAAAAAATTTCTTTACTTCTAATCTCTCTAATTTCTTTACTTTTAATCCTTTTATTTTTGAGTTTTTGATTTTTTGAGTCAAGGATTTTCTTTTTATTATCTTTTTTTTATACATTATAATAGAATATCATTATCATATAATTATAGGAAACCATGATTATAACCTTACCCAGGAGTCATATCAACCTCAAACTACAACCCCACAAACACAATTTCCAGACACCAAAAAACCTAGGTAACAAAGTTCATAAGTTTGGAAACATATAACCTTAGATCCCATTGAAAAAAATAAATACTATTATAATTATTATGGTTCAGGATATACTTGTCGTAGGAGTCGGGGTATAAGTCATATTTCTATGCATTTAACAAAATATATAGCTGCTCATAATAAAGATGATAATACAAATTTAAGAAAATCTAAATTGCACATAGATTCAAGTGAATAGTAAATTAGAAATATAATGTAGAAAAAGTAAAACAAGGTCTAACAAAATTATGGTACAAGATGAACAACCATTTAATTTTTCTGAAAATAAAAGATTTGAAAGTTGTGTACAAAATTATTTTAACCCACAATTTAAAGGTCATTCTAGGAATAATACTAAAAATATAATTTATAAAACATTTCAAAAAGATAAAGAAATTTTAATTGGAATGTTTTATAGCTTATTATATAAAATATCATTAACTTGAGATGTTTAGACAAGTTCTAATAATTTTTCTTACTAATGTTTAACTGCACATTAAATAAACATAGAATGGAATTTGCAAAGAATATTAATTGCTTTTAGAGTTTTTGATCATTCACATACTGGAAAAATAATAGCAAATATTATAGAAGATATAACTAAAGAATTTAAAATATATAATAAAATTAATACACTGTCTTTTGATAATGCTTCTAATAATAATGTTGCAGTAGGAATATTAAAAAGAAATTTAAAACTACTATTAAATGGTGATTTATTTCATTGTAGGTGTTATTGCCACATTTTAAGTTTAATTATACAAGAATGTATAGATTATAGTAAGCCTTATATAGAAAATATAAAAGTAGCTACTTTATTTATTCAAACGTCACCTAAAAGATTTCAAAATTTTAGATATTTATGTGCAAAATAATGTTTAAAACCTAAAAATTTTAAATTAGATATTCAACGTATATGGAATTCAACATATAATACAATAACTTTATGTTTATATTATAGTAACATAATTACAACATATTATAATTTAAGATGTAATTATTTATTAAATGATGAAGATTGACATAATGCTAGCCCAATTCAAACATTTTTAAAACCATTTTATATTACAACTAATCAATTATCTGGTTAATATTATTCTACTAGTTTTATAGTTTTAGTTAATTTATTTAATATTACAAATACTTTTCAACAATATAGAGAATTCACAAAATTTGAAAATATTATTGAAGTGATGGAAGAAAAATATAATACTTATTGGGATGAGCCTTCAATGTGGGCACGCTTAGCATTAATCATGGATCTTAGGCATAAATTAGTTAATTGTATGATACTTATAGATCATATTTTAAGTATCATGAATAAAAATGGAAAAAAAAATGAATATAATAATAAAATTAAGGAAACTTTATATTCATTATTTGAAGAATATGTTACAAATTATGATAAAAGTAGTTCTAGTACACATACATATAATTATATAAGAACACATAATAGTAGTAGTAGTAATTCATTTTAGAGTAGATTTAGTAAGAAAAAAGGAAAATACGTAAAATCAATAACTAATAATGGATTAAACAATTATTTAGAATGTGAGTTTGCATTCAGTGACATTGAAACGGATAACTTAAATGTGTTAAAATAGTGGTCTAATATTGCAGTTAGGTTTCCTATAGTTTCTAAAATAGCTAAAGATTTATTAAGGATTTTGGCGTCTATTGTGGCATCAGAGTTTTCATTTTCTATAGGAAAATTATCCAAAAAATCTATAGAAGCCTCTGTCTACTTGAAAGATTGGTATGATACAGCTAATCGTTTATAAAACTTAAATTTAAATGACAAATCAGAGGATGATGAGATATCAACTTCAATAGGGACGGGAGCTTCTAATAACGATTAAAGAATATGAATAGATTTCTTTTGTAAATTTTTAAATATATATTAATGTAATAATTTTAAATGTAAAAATATAAATTGTTGAATATTTTATGTATTTTTCAATTTTTTTTATGTACATCAATTACTTAATAATAATTTATATTAATGTAATAATTGTTAATGTAAAATGTTAAACATTTTATGTATTTTTTAATATATACATTAATTATTTAATAATAAATAATTTTATTAATTAAAAAAATTAACCTCATGGACAGGTCCACCCGACCCAACCCATGGCTTAGTCCAATGATTAGCTGTGGATTGTGTCAGACCACGGTATTATAAAACCTGACTCAACTAGGCCTGGCTCGATTCTTTGGATGAGTCGGACCAGTCCAGTCAAAGTTCATCTGGATCTAGTATTTTTAGACTAATCTGATCCAATCTGGTCCAATTTACATGTTTACATGTAAACACTAAGAAATCATATGTTTTCTACTTTCTAGATACGGCGATCGATTGAAAGGAACTATAGAGACAGACTAGACGCAAAATAAGACCCTCTTAATGAAATCCAGACGTTGACATGAGCATAAGGTTCAATTCTCGCTACCCAAAAAAGAAGTTCCATTCGAAATTCCTCTCTTCTTCGATAGTCAAAGGTTTAAGTTTCTGGAAAGCCGTAGTTTACACATATCCCGTCCTTAGCTCTTCTCCGCATTAAAAAAAAAAAGGAAAAAGAAAAAGAAAAAGGCATACAGTCAAATTCCAACATGGAATGTACAGTTAATTCCACAATATTCTGCTTTCTTTCTTCCTGGCATCAAAGCCCAAGGAGCTTTGAAGCCTTTCAAGAAACAAAGGTTAAGTTTCTAGAGAGACGTGTGTGACAAACATTTAAAAACCAGAGAAGACATGGAACTGTTTGCAAATAAGTCCACAACATATGACGACAGATTTTGAAAGTGAATCGCAGGGAATTTCTTCGTAGGAAAATGGTATACGGATCCTGAATTCGACTTCTTTCTGATGTAACAACGCTTTGGTTAACCCCACTCCTGAGAATGTACTATCAGTGAATTGATAAAGAGTGACATGCCTCCAACTACAATCTTTGGATATGTGATCTTTTGTGGATATGTGTATAAACTGTTTGAGATTATATACACAATAGAACTGCTTCGCCTGTTAGATAAATAATGAGACAGGTAGTGTTATCAATCACAATCAAGTGCATTGTCTGGCTAATGCATTTGAACAATGGTGTCTCCGTCAGAAAGGGAGGAGGAGGACAGTAGTGTCACCATAGAAGACTGTGCTCCCTGAGACTTTTGTAATAATATAGTGAGATTTAGACTCCCAACCTCTCCTATGACCACTGAGAGAGACGTGTTACTCAACAAATGACTGAGAATGTGAATTAATTACGTCATAAGATACAAACAAATACAACGCTCATGTAAGCACAAGTGGGTGTAGGATCTATGGATGCACAAGTTTTTAAGTAGTTTATAGAATAACGTTCTGGACATGTTCAAGGACACTTAGAAAAAGAGACACAAGAAAAATTCCCTTAGGAATGCATACAATTAATTACAAGTGGCGCAAGATTACTTCCACGCATGAGATGAACATAAGGTTCCATCCACATGAGTGATTACCAACAAAAAGAAAGGAAAAAATAATGACTTTTTTCTACTCTTTTTCTAACATAATTAAATGATGAATCTAAGCAGATGATTGGTCTCTGAAGTCAAAACATTTAAAGTTTCTAGAGAAAGACTTTACCAAAGCTTTTACGACACTAACAAGTCCAAGATGAAGTACTATCTCTTCGCATCTAGAAATTCTTGAAATTTTCTCTCTACTGGTGTCTACCTAGTCCATATTCCTTAATCTCCATCAAAATCATGAACATAGACGATTATGCATACATCGCGATACGAAAATCTCTTTCGCAAACCAACAATGTGATAAATTGAATCCTCATTGAAAGAAAAGAAAAAGGCCTAAATTTTACCTAAAATGACATGTAGATATGTTCAAGACAAGGCAAGGATTAAGATACTCAATTCATTCTTCAAGCATCAAAGGCCATAGGATTTTAAAGCCTCAAGCAATCAAGGGGTTAAGTTTTCGGATCAAGTTAGCTTAAATGTCCCATCGCTTACTTAATAATAGACTTATAAATAGATCAAAAGAAATCATCTATTTTATAAAGTTTAAACTTAGATCTCATCTCATTCGCACTTGTTGTGGTGCATGTGCTTGGGAGAAATTTCGTCTTTTGTTTCCCATGAATAAGAATACATTTGCCCATTAGAGAGACAAAATCACTTCTAAATTCCTTTCCAATCAGTTATATCATCTCAAGTCCTTTGATTCTCTAAATAAAGTGATTAAACATAGGTACTTCTAAAAAATATGATAGTATTTTTTATGAGAAACTGAATAATAATAATAATAGGACTATTCTGTCGATTCACGAGGCCAAAATTCCAACACACATGAAGATTACATAACCGTCCTGGCCAATTCAACTACTATAATACAGTTGAATTTGAATTTTCCTCTTTGATATATATGTTTAACTACTGTTCTCGTAGATAAAAAAAAAAAAGTAACAACCAAACAACCTTAACCTTAGACCTAGCTTGATAATTCTAATACAATAGTCCTCCAAGGCTCTCAATTGTTATATATTAGAGTATGTTTCGCATGCAGTGTGGTTCTTCATCGGATTGGTATAATGAAATGAACTCTCATTAGATAAGTACATGGGTTATAAAATAATTGTGTAGATGGATCATAAACTTTAAGATTCATACCATTCATACTAATGCAATACTTCTTTTGAAAGGCAACTTGTGCTTTAATGGTGAGAAAAAAAAACCCAGAGAAAGATGGAATTATAATGAAACTTGTGTGGGATTTAAATCAAGATTTATGTGTAAATCAAGATTTTTATACGTCTATCTGTGTGTCCATAACCCATGTGTGTGTTTTGAATGATAGGTAAGTCTAATCCCTACACTATAGTATCAATATTTTTGTTCTTTCCTCTAACTTACTGATTCACTTGTACTCACACAGTAAATAAATAAAAAAACTACATCACATCCCAAAATTCACTTGTACCAACAAAAAGAAAACAGAGGATTAAACGCTCAAGGAAACAACGCTTTCAAGTCCACGTGTCCCCATGGCATCTCCTTGTCCTCTGCACCATTACTGCCAAGTTGCCATTCTCCATGTCCAAAACTGATACACTCCTGGAAGGGTTAAACTGTAGGTGTTTGAATTGTCTGTTGTGTACCCTTTGTCTGGAAGGGTTAAACTTTGCCATTTCTCGTTCTGGCTACACAACTTTATTTGAAATGAAAGCTAACAATACCATTATATATTTATATATATGTAAAAATAAAAAAAAAAAATCTTATACACTTACTTCCATTCCTGTAATACCCCTACTCCCAGAATACCCTTCTCCGTTCATATAAATCAAAACTTTCTCCTCCCCTCCTCCTCCTCCTCCTCCTGCAACAAAAGAACCTTTCTTTCTGTCTATTTTCCTCGCCCAAATCGCCTCCTTCGAGTTTCAAATCGACTTTCCATCCCCCCTAAACCCAACAGAAAAAAACCCGAAATACGAATTGGGTACCGATCAAAGTCCTTCCTTTCCTCCCATTTCCATCACCATTGCTCTCCCTGCAACAACAAGAAGAGGAAGAGGAGAAGACCCAATTGGGTTTTCTCGGTTTTCTTCGATAGAAATTTAGCTGGATGGCATCGATGGGGATGAAAATGATGTTGTATTGGCTAACTGAGCACCCAAAGATCGTCGGGTTCCGGTGGAGCCACGCCCAGTCATGGGGCTCCACATGGTCCTTCCTCTTCATCTCCCTCGCCTTCTACTTGCTCCTCTCCCTCTTCCTTCACCTTCTCCTCCTCCTCTCCCGCCGGAAACAGCCCATCCCTCTCGGCCCAATCCCAGCCGTCCATTCCCTCATCATGACCCTCGTCTCCGCGACCATCTTCCTTGGAATCCTCCTCTCCTCCGCCGCCGAGATCCGGGACACGCGCTGGTTCTTCCGGAGATACAACACCAACCCGTTCCAGTGGTTCCTCTGCTTCCCCATCGGCACCAGGCCCACGGGTCGCGTCTTCTTCTGGTCCTACGTCTTCTACCTCTCCCGCTTCCTCCACCTACTCCGGACCTTCTTCCTCATCTTCCGACGACCGACGACGAAGTTATCTTTCTCTCGTCTCTTCAACCACTCCACCATGGTCTTTATGTCCTTCCTCTGGCTGGAATTCTCGCAGTCGTTTCAGGTCATGGCGATACTCTCCACCACTCTGGTCTACGTCGTGGTGTATGGGTATCGGTTCTGGGTTGGGGTTGGGCTGCCGGCGGCGTGTTTCCCGGTGGTGCTCAATTGTCAGGTGGTGCTTCTTGGGTGCCATTTGGTTTGCCATTTTGGGGTCTTGCTGCTGCACTTGTTCAAGGGTGGGTGTAATGGGATTGGAGCTTGGGTGTTCAATTCCGTGCTTAATGGAGCTTTGTTGTTGCTGTTCCTCAATTGCTATGTCAAGACAATGATCAAGAGGAGGAATGGTGTTATGATTGCAGATGATGAAGCCTTATCTTATGGGCAACAGAAGAGATTCGAGAACAAGGATATATGATGTCAGATAGTTTCTATGTATGTATGTATGTATGTATGTATGAATGTATGTATGTAAATTCTTCTTGCTCCTTTTTTCCCCTTTAATTTCCTTCTTTTTGCTCCCAAGGGGTATAAAATATAGAGATCTGATATATAGGATACTATGCAGAACAGTGGATTGAGCAACAAAACTGTGGCCAAACCCTCATATGTAAATGACAATTACAGGATAATACATACACAGAGAAATTTTGCAATAACATTCTCTTCTCTTGGTTTGCTGTTGCCACTCGGTTTCTGGTGTTACTCTGCAGAATACGAGAGTGTAATTGCAGTATTTCTTCTTTTACTCGGACTGCTTGCCCTTAACAATACTTCCTTCTGCATTATGCGATGAGAATGACGTGAAGTTTTCACTTACGTAGACCAAGAAGTACAAGTTGAAACTAATGTCAAAGGAACCATCTAATACACTCAAACCAGACATCGTTGGTGTTCTTGTAACACCCACCCAATTTCCAGCCAAAAATTTTAAACGGAAGAAAGAAATGACGTTTGCTGAGAGTATCAAATTTTTTCATCCAACTCATGTGTTTTAAAAATGAAAGGTAACTAGTACACATCTTTGAGTCTTTTCAATGGTGTCGTCAAGATACAGTCGGTTGCTAGGTGTATTAAAGGCTCTTTGGAGATATTGAAGTAATTATTTAAATAAAACGAGGAGTATCCACTGTGATTCTCAAATATCGCATAACAGAATGTGATACGAGGGTTGGGTAGACATCATGCAATAACTGTGCTAGCTCCTTTGGGCAGTCTTCTTAGCTGCAACTTCTTTATCAGTTATCACAGTAATCAACTGTTTACACCATTAACTTTCCAAGAAAAACTCTTAGGCCATTAACCTTCATCATGAGCTGCAATTATAGTATTTATGGATTTCCAAATTGGATGCTCCACTAGTTTAGGAAATGAACCACTGTACCACAAACAGAAAGGAAATGCTCCACAGTAGCATTTTTTTTAAGGAGGATTTTTTCTTTTCAATATTCTCTTTAAAATGCATACTTTCGTCAGTACCCTCATTCTAAAAAAAATTTATTGTAATACTCTAATTAGACCAAAGAATTACACTAAATACACCTATTGTAAGCTTCCGTAAGCTTATCTAAACTCAATCCAGGCTAAATCCAACCACGTGACTGAGAATTATCAACCTAGCCTTTACCTAAAATACGTTAACATTGACTCAAAACCCACTTCTGCCACCACCACTCTCCTCTCTCCCATGGATCATTCCTCCACCACCACTCTCTCCTCTCCACCCATTTGCTTCCTCGTCCTGTTATCACCACCCAAACCCTCATTCTTTTCTCAACCTGGTGTACCTCGATGAGTCGCAGACCTCCTCCTCCGTTCTCCTCGCTGCCTTCTGCCGCTTGGGCAACGACATTCTCGACGTCAAAACAGTGGCACGACCACCACTATCAGCAGAAGAACAAGAAGCAGCAACTACCACAGTTGCCAACGGAGCAAGGAGAAGATGTCAGCAGATCGTGAGAGTTTCGGGCATCTTCTCCGCCACCCAGACCCTGGCTTTGACCGGCCAACAAAAGTGTCGCAATAAATTTCTTTAAAAGAACGCCCTGGGCCTCTGACAATGAAGATATTCAACTAAAAAAGCCTTTTAAGAAAGGTTAGTAGGTTAGATTAAGAGAAAAAGGAGGAGCAGCATCAAGAGGAAGAGATGAGCCTGATTGTACAATCGGCACGTGGAAGATGGACACAGCTTTTCAGCACTTAATTCTGATACACGTATCAAAGCTGGCTGTTGAACGGTCTTCTTAGGGAGCGACAAGACAGTAGTTAGACACCTGGGTCAGACCAGACCACACCATATCACGAGTCACCTCCATGGTCCACCACTTGTCCCCCCAGAGTCAGGAAGATCCCGACGCTTCTTTGGGGAGACCTTGTGAAAGAAACAGTTGAGATTCATTTGGAAAATGAAGGTATAAAATCTGTTCGCATTGATACGATGTTAATGATCTCTAAATCATAAATCCGAGGCATGTCATATCCAACCCACGGAGTGGAAGGGCACCGTGCTAACTCAGCTAGTCGAGTTGGTTTACATTGTGCCTATTTCACACCAAATTGCTAAACAAGTACAGTCATTTTTGAGTGTATATTGATCAATTGTAATAAACAACGTCCTAGGACGGTCCACCTAGGCCCTAATGTACATCCATGATCCACCTACCAGATCGGACTTAGTTCACGTGAGAATTTCACTTCTAGTGTACCAGCGTAAAGCAAGTCCCCTTTTTTTTTTGGTATAATAAAACAGAATAACGTAATGCAATGGCGTAATATTATAAAAAAAAAATGCAATGGCATAATTAGACATTAATACCTCTACGCATTTCAGTTTCAGATTAGCATACATATCACATCGCCAAGTGTTTCTTCATATTTCCTCAATAAAAAGAACCACGTGTAAAGAAAGACGAGCAAAATTCATTGAGAGCAATATAAGAAGACATAAAATTAAGGAATTATGATGACTACGTCAAATGCAAATAAATGTTCTACAAACCCACTTGTTCAACTTGGCTATCACCAAACTCGAATAATTGAAATAAATGGCTTACTATCTTTTCCTTCATGGCTTACTATGGATCACATGCTATGATTTTGCTGGTATATTCAAGGCATGAGATTCCATGTTCTCAGTGCCCGGTCCATCTCAGAAGCAAAAAGTAAAGCATCAAACCAATTAATTCATCTGCAAAAAATATTTAAAACTACTTTAATAGTCTGATTTTCAGTTTGAAAAGTTAATATTCTGATGTTACATTATGAAACTTGATTGTCGTGTGTTCTTTCTTATATCAATTACGCCACAACCTAAGAGAAGACATCTTTTGCTTCATAAACAAAGAAACAAGCAGTGTCCTTGCCAATGACACGACCTCTACATGTTCAACTTTTGCAACAAGAACCTTTCAGGCGAACAATTAGTTTCATCATTGTTTGTGAAACCCAGGTGGTTGGTGTTGGGTTTGAAAAGTAGCTTTATTCCCTGTTGAAAAAGCCTTTCAAATCACCTGTCTGGATTCATATAATAGGTGTTTGAGATTCATGAAGACTTGATCAAGCATTCAATGTCAGCTCCAACTTCAGCAAGCTTTGCTTCCTTGGAGTCCTTCACGACCTTTGCAGCAGTTTCAACATCAAGATCAATTGCTATTGATTTCACAAGACCATTGAGCATCTGTACATAAATTAGGTCAAGGATAGCAGCAACTATACATTAGACTTTCAAGAAATACGAAGTTGATGGTAAAAGCACCCATAAGATTAAGGTATATAACTAGGCTTGCAAGTTTATGGGAAATTATTTCACAGTGATCAGAAACCCCATATATTAAGTTCAATTTCTCATTAAGAATGAGCTTTCGCTTAAAAGATCAAAAGGAAAGTAAAAGATGCACTTGTATGTTTTTTGAGCAGTCAAGAGTTAAGATATCAATGAAAACTTTGAAACAAGATATAAAATGGCTTATTAAGGTGGCAAGGCCAGGAGCAAAAGTCAAAAAACAAAGAAACCCCAAAAAAAGGAAATTAAATACTCCGATTCTAGAAGACAAGCAAGCAAATATGCACACATACCAAAAAAGAAATGGCATGCTGAGAAAGTGATACAAGGCAGGATTATAACCCCCAGCAGCTTATCAAAATGTCGTTTTTCCAATTTTCAAAATAACGATTCAGAAGTTAAAATACAAAAGGATACGAGTGATCCAACAGCCACAAGTGCTCGGAATATTGAGTCGGCATCTTGACTTTCATCTTCTGCAATCTGAAACAGAGTAGAAATACCTTCAGTATTAAGAACATACACAGCATTAGTATCACTAAGGATGCAAATGGATCAGATACGGTATGGATATAGGTGTTACCATATCCATATCCATTTTTAAAATGCGAATACGGATACAGATACGGAGAGGAAAATTACATATCTATATCTTTAAAAAACGGATACGGATACGAAACAGATAAAGGAGAATCAGATACGGATAAAATCGGATACAAAAACGGATTTGACCATATACACATTACACAAGTAATCAAATAATTAACAAGATTATCATATAATTATATAATTTAAGTTATTTAGTATATATGAAATAAAAATAATATATATCAAAAATAAAAATAAATTAGACAATGATATATTAGACTTACCTTTTATAACAAGAGATGAAGTTATGAATCTAAGTTTTAATATTCCAAAATAATGAATGTAAAATTAATTAATGATTAATAAAAAACTGTCATATTTTATATCATATTTTGTTAATTAAAGTTAGTAAAATCTTATAACGGACAAAGTAAAATTCTTATAAAGTAGATAAATAATTTGACAAAATCAAAATGTAATCCGTAGATCTTAATCTACATCATTTGGATTAGATACATATCAAAATCTACATCATTTAGAAACTCCTAATATACATATATATTCATGTACAAATTCAACAATTTTAAAATAAGAATCACTAGATCTCTAAGTTATAAGTTTCAAAATTCAAATGTAATCCATAGATATTAATATATGTCATCTAGATTAGATATACACCGAAATCTATATCATTTAGAAACTCGTAACATATAGATTTATCCATATCAAATTCAATAGTTCTTTATAAACTATAACAAGTACATATTAAATTTAACACTTAAGAATTTCAAAATCACTTGATTTTTTATATACAAACATTTTAAATAGTTTTAATCATATCTAACGGTTTAATCTAATGGTTGGATGTTAAGATATAAAAAACTTTTTATGTGTGTGTGTACAGATATCCGTATCCGTTGAAAATTCAAAAGACATCCGTATCTGTATCCGCTCAAATTCAAAAAACTATATCCATATCCGTATCTACTCCTGAGCGGATACGGATATCTGTATCCGCTCATAAACAGATACGGATATAAATATTTTACGGATATACTGTATCACCCTTCCAATCACAAGTATCACTAGTAGTCATAAAGCAACATAAGGGCATGACTTCTAATTCTGTGAGGTAATAATAGATGAAGTTGCAAAAGACTCTAAATTAGAGAACAGAAAGAGCAATATCCAAAAAAAAAAAAGGGAAGAAAAGAAAACAATTGCACCTCCATAGCTGCTGATAGAACCTGACTTTGGCCTTGCTGATCTTTCTTATCAATCAATAGCACGGCAAAACTAAAAAATGCACAGGAAAGGGTGATCAGGAATGGGAAACAAAGATTCTAAGGAATCTAAAAATTGATAAATTTCTATGTCACAAAGAAAAAAATAGAATAATGTGCAGTTGAGTTTTTATTCTTATGACTAGGAATAGTATTTATAGAAAGCATGCCACTAATAAGTAACAGTGGTATAGATGTAAGACTTACTTGAGTACAAGAGAAGAATATGATACATGCACATTCTTATTGAAAGATGAATGGCAACCTGCCAGCCTATCAAGAATCTGAAAGCACATAGAAAGGTGATTTAGCATATAGTTTGTGTTGCAAGCTATGCCATGGAATATCTAATTGATTTATTGTGATTTTAAAGAACGTAAACAAGAATATAACTGTCTGATTTCCTTTCCCAAATCTAAAATCATAGATACATGTTAAAGAGTTACAGTTTATGGAGTATGTACGGATTAACAGATTATTGAATATCCAATTACTAGAGTATCCTCTAAACCTTTAAATATGTAACTTTCTTCATCTAATAGCAATATAGTCTTTATCTTTCTCCCATAACATGGTACCAGAATCCAGGTCTAAACCCTAGCCTCCACCTGCACCCCTAGCCACCTCGCTGGAAACCGACGCCGCCGCCACCAAAAACCGCCGCCGCCATCGCCGAAACCTTCGATTTTCAGCGACTGCCGGCCAATCCAGGTTTCCTCCAGCACTCCCGCCACCTCCTCTTCCACCTCCAGGCCGTTCCGCCGCCACAACAGTCGCCGACGGCCAGTCCGGTCGCCATCGGCGAGGGTTTGGGCGACCCCAGCCTGGCCGGAGGGCCGTCTGGCCCTTTTTTTGACCGTTCGAGGCCCAAGTCATGTCGTAGACCTTTTCTAATCTTGTTTTTTTATTTGTGTTGGTGTAGATACGTGAAATCCACACAGTTTGTGCCTCTAGGTGTTGTGTTTGTGTTTCCCGAGGCGATTTTTGTGACATTTCAGTTCCGTATAAGTCAAATCAATCTTGATCTATCCTGTTTTTTGCAAATTCAGACCATCTACATTGTGTTTTGTTTTGGTTGATCAAAGGCTACTCGTGAATCACTTGTGAAAAACCTTAGTAGCACTTCTAAGAAGTTAAATTGTCCAAAGTTTTGAGACCTTCATCCTTGTACACGGAAAAATCATTCACCTTACTACGTCTCCTCCGGATAGCAAAGATGTGCCTTATGATGGCTGGTTGGCAGATGATGCGGCTATAGTTTCTTAGATAGTAAACAATATGGAGCCTGTTGTGGCTCCGGGAGTTATGATGTTGAGGCCAACTAAAAAAATCTAGGATACCCTTCGTCTCACATATGACCATAAGAACATCTATCGGATTTTTGAAGTCTATTAGCAATTGTTTACTCTTCGTCAGGGAGACCATTCTGTTCCAGAACTTTTTACTTAACGAGCTTGAGATACACCAGCCTTTGACGACAGACATTACACAAATGAGACAGTATCGGGAGGAACGTGTAGTGGCGATTTACCTGTTTAGTTTAATATCATCAGTTCTCAAATTAGAGGTCAGATTCTAGGGACTGACCGTGTTCCTAATCTACAAACCACCTTTGCTCGGATTCTTCGCATCTTCACAGGCACTTCTTCAATTTCAGACCATTCTATTATAACGACTACTTGTGATCAAGGACTCAATAGTTCTCTTGGTTGGTGTCGTACAAATTTTGAGGGGTGCTCCAAGTGTACCCATTGTGGTAGGACTGGACATCGTATTGAGAGATGTTAGGACTTGCATGGTCGACCTTCTTCTTCTTCATTTGCACGTGTTACTACAGACTCTATACCAACTACAACTACTAGTGAGGACTAGACGGTTACCATTTCACAGGCTGACTATGACAAGTTCCTACAACTTCAGGCCAATGCTTCCACCGCCACTGTCTCTTATTCCACTTCCACAGATACTAGTACTTTCTTGACTTCCAGGAACTTCCTAGATTCTTGTGCCTCTTCCCATATATCAGGTACAAAAATCCTTTTTACCCGTCTTTCCCAATTATCCAACATTAAATCTGTAGCTATTACTGATGATCGTTCTTGTCCAGTTTCTGGGGAAAGAGTTGTCCAAACTTCTTCTCACCTTTCTCTTGATAAAGTATTATATATATCTGATTTCCCTGTGAATCTTCTTTCGATTAGTGTGATTACCAAACAACTCCATTGTTGTTTGACCTTTTTCCTTTTTCATTGCATTTTTCAGGATTTACGAATGGAAAAGAGGATTAGTTTGGGCCAAGAAAGTGGCAGTAGTGTGTACATGCTGGTTGGCGACGAGATACCTCAACGATTAGCCTTTGTAGTGTATACTTAAGAGCCATCATCTCTATGGCATTTCGGATGGATCACCCATCTCACAAGAAACTTCAGCAAGCCTTGCAATAGGTAACCGTTTCCCAGTTTAAGTGTGAGTCGTGTCAGTTGGGAAAACACTATCGTATTTCCTTTAAGTAGTTGCGTCTTGTGTCCAGTTCTATCATATTTGAGTTAGTACATTGTGACATCTAAGGTCCTTCTAGAGTCTTGTCTCTCTAATCATAGATACTAATTGTTTTTATTGATGATTACTCGAGGATGTCTTGGGTATATCTGTTAAAAGATCGTAATCATATTTTTGATGTACTCAAAGCCTTTATTTCAGGAATAAAAAATCAATCTGATGTTACTCTCAAATTTTTGCGTACTGATAATGCATTGGAGTTTGTCCAGAACAAAATTGAGTCTTACTGTGCATCTCTAGGCATTATACATCAAACCTCCTATCCACACACCTCTCAGCAGAATGAGGTAACAGAAAGAAAGCTGTTAATGTGACTTGAATTCTTTATTTAAGGACATAATCTGAAACATTTGGACGTTACTCTGTTATTTTTAAAGACAGAAGAGAATCAGAAACGCATGGCAGTTATGCATTGTTTTAACAGTAACGTCAATTACTATTTCTGGACACACATTTCCGTTATTTTGAGACCCTCCATTGGCACCTAATTTATTCTATATAAAGGAGGTGCTGAGGGGTCATGGTGTGTGTGTGTTTTTTTGTTTTCTTTTGAAAACTGCAGAAGGTGTTTCCTCCTTCGTCTGTACTCTGTAATTCTGCATCTCTAATAGTGTAAAAGTTTGTCCACTGCCCACCCGTGGAGTAGCTCTAGTGGTGAACCACGTAAATTTGTTTGTCCCTTTGTGTGATGCTTGTTTATATATGCATTTTCTTATTATTGTGTTAGACAAAATTCCTTACAAACTAGTATCAGAGCCAAGTTGGATTAGAACTCTTTCACATATAGGAAAATGTCATCAAATAGTTTCAAGATCGACAAATGCACAAGTAAAAATAGTTTCAGCCTGTGGCAGATCAAGATGAGGACTCTGTTGAAGCAACAAAGGATATGGATGTCCTTGGTGAAGCCACCACCTCAAGATTTGGACAACGCTGCGCTTGTTGTGCAAAATGAGAAAGCCCACTCCACCATTTTACTGTCTTGCAGACGAAGTAATAGTAGAAGTTGCTGATGAAGAAACCACGGAAGGGTTATGGGTAAAACTAGACAGTTTGTACATGACTAAGTCATTGACAAACAAGTTGCTCTTAAAGCAAAGGTGGTTCTCCCTTCGAATGAAGGAATGTATGTCCCTTAAGGAACATTTAGATCAGTTAAATACTATTCTAATGGAATTGAGAAACATTGAAGTAAAAATAGAACATGAGGATGCAACACTTTTATTACTTGTTTCTCTTACCCACTCATATGAAAACTTTATTCAGTCTTTTGTCATTGGTAAGGATACAATTACCCTAGAGGAAGTTAGGTTGAGTTTGTATACTCGACAGCTCCGTCATCTGGCATCTAATTCCAGTGAAGATGCTACATCCTCTGGTTTTATTGCTACTAGTAATTGTGGTCGCCATGATAAGAATGACAAGAAAACTAACAGAAGAAACAAATCTAAGGGTAAATACCCTAATCCGAAGGATGTCTGTAACTACTGTAAAGAACCGAGCCATTGGAAAGCTGAATGTCCTAAGAAAAGGAAGAAAAAAATAGTTGCTGCTGCTGCCGCACAAGAGGAATTTTCATCTAAACCAGATTTGGCTTTTACAGTCACTGATTGCAAGTATTCTTCTTCTGAATGTTGGATTTTAGATTCTGGTACATCTCATCACATGTGTCCCATAAAGGAGTAGTTTACCGTTTAAAAAGAATATGATGGAGGTGATATCTCCATGGCAAATAATAATGTTTGCAAGACTGTTGGTGTTGGGACTATTCAGCTCAAGATGCATGATGTGGCAATTAAAACATTGCATGATGTTCAACATGTGCCTCGATTGGGAAAGAATCTAATATCCTTGATGACACTTGATAACAAGAGTAATCAGTTTTGTTGTGGTGGAGTATTGAAAGTTTCTAAGGGAGCATTAGTAATTATGAAAGGAGTCAAGAATAACTCTTTATATATTCCACAAGGCTCTACAGTACAAGGAACTGTTACTGTTGCATCTTCAGACAAAACTATGGCATATGCGCCATGCACACCTGAGTGAGAAAGGTTTGACAACCCTTAGTAAGAAGGGACTCTTAAATGGTGATAAATTAACTAATCTAGATTTTTATGAACACTGTATTTTTGGTAAACAGCACAGGATCCATTTTGAAAAGGCAGAATACACAACCAAGAAGACATTGGACTATGTACATGTTGATTGCTGGGGACCATCCAGAGTTGAAACTTTGTGAGGATCAAGGTACTTTCTTTTAATTATTGATGATTTTTCTAGAATGACCTAGATTTTCTTGATGAAATTTAAGAATGAGTAATTCAAGAATTTCAAAGATTGGAAGAAAATGGTGGAAAATCAGACTCAAAGGAAGTTGAAGAGATTCAGGACCGATGATGGTCTTGAATTCTGCTCAAATGAGTTCAATGACTTCTGTAGAGAAGCTCGGATTGCACGTCCCAGGACTGTCAATGATTCACCTCAGCAAAATGGCATTGCTGAGAGGATGAATCGCACACTGTTAGAGAAGGTCAGATGTATGCTCTCTAATTCTGGTATTGAGAAGAGGTTTTCGGGAGAAGCAATACATACAGCCTGTATTCTGGTCAATCGCAGTCCTTCCAATGCAATTAATAACATGATTCCTGTTGAGATATAGTCTGGAAAACCTGCAAATCATTCTAATTGTAGAATATTTAGTTGTACTGCTTTTATCATGTTAGTGAAGGAAAATTAGATCCAAGGGCAAAGAAAGGTGTCTTTGTCGGATATGGTACTGTATCAAAGGATATAGAATTTGAGAGCCTTAAAATCAAAAGGTTATTCTCAGCAGAAGTGTGACATTTGATGAAAATTCTATTCTTAATACTAGTATCAACTGGTCACAGATTGACAATAAACACGTGGAGTAGGTTGAAGTTGAAGTTTCTCCAAGAGATGTTGACTTTACATCTCATGACAGTGACATGCAGGTTGATGAAGAGGAAGAGCAACCTTGTGAACTGTTCAGAAGTGTTGCAATTGATAGGCCAAGGACGGAAGCTCGTCAACCAAACAAGTTTGGTTTTAAAAGTATAGTTACCTGTGCACTTTATGTAGCTGAACAAGTGGAGTTTGAAGATCCATCAACTTATTCTGAAGCAATGAACAGCAAAGATACAGGACAGTGGTTATTTGCTATGAATGAAGAGATGGAATCTCTTCGAAAAAATCAAACTTGGGAGCTGGTGAAGATTCCAAAAGAAAGAAGAGTGATTGGAAGCAAGTGGATGTTTAAGAAGAAGATGGGAACACATGAAACAAAAGGTATAAGATTCAAGGCTCGGCTGGTGGCAAAAGGATACAATTAGCAAAAAGGTACTGATTACAAAGAGGTATTTTCACCTGCTGTAAAACATACCTCTATTAGAATTATACTTGCTATTGTTGTTCATCAAAATTTGGAATTGGATCAGTTAGATGTAAAAACAACTTTCTTACACAGAGAATTAGATGCGGAAATCTTTATAAGCCAGCCAGAAGGATTTATTGATCCTTCTAAGTCAGATCATGTTTGTAGATTGAAAAGTCCTTGTATGGACTTAAACAGTCCCCAAGGTAATGGTATAAAAGATTTGATAATTTCATAGAGAAAATTAGGTATCATAAAAATCAATATGACTGTTGTGTCTATTACAACAAACCAATTGATGGCTCATTTATCTACTTACCACTGTATGTAGATGATATCCTTATTGTTGCTCAAAAAAAGGACAGAATTCAACAATTGAAAAATCTCTTGAATTCTGAATTTGATATGAAAAACCTTGGGACTGCCAACAAGATTTTGGATATGGAAATCTACAAGGACAGAAGTTGTGGAAAACTTTTCTTGTCCCAAAAGGGATATATTCAGAAGATCTTGACACGGTTTGACATGACAGCAGAAAAGCCAACTCCTATGCCATTTGCTAGTAACTTACATCTAACTGTTAGTATGTCTCCACAGACAAAGGAAGATGAAGACTATATGGCTCGAGTACCTTACACAAATACAGTTGAAAGCCTAATGTATGCAATGGTTTGTACAAGACCAGATATTGCATACGCAACCAGTGTGGTTAGCAGGTATATGTGCAGACCTGGTAAGGAACATTGGCAGGCAGTAAAAAGGATTTTCAGGTATTTA
Organism: Posidonia australis; assembly: GCA_024699735.1. NCBI lineage: Eukaryota > Viridiplantae > Streptophyta > Magnoliopsida > Alismatales > Posidoniaceae > Posidonia > Posidonia australis. Next base: position 15,223 of record JAMKQA010009624.1, on the reverse strand, counting down.
AGAGGTACAACTGATGTGAGACTGATTTATGGGCCAGAAAAGAGTAATCTCATGCAGGGATACTCAGATTCTGATTATGCAGCAGATATGGACAGTAAGACGTCTATGACTGGCTATGTTTTCATAATTGGAAAATCAGTTGTTAACTGGAAAGCAACTCTCCCACCGACTGTTTCACTGTCAACCACAGAATCTGAAAACATGACTATGACAGATGCTGCTAAGGGTGGAATTTGGTTAAAAGGTCTAATTGGTGACCTAGGATTACAGCAACAACAGACTACAATATTTTGTAATAATCTAAGTGCAATTGGTTTAGCAAAGGATCAGGTACATCATGATCGAACTAAACATATTGATGTTAGATTTCATTTCCTTAGAACTGACAACAGAATTAAAATTTTGAAAGTCAAGATAGAAGATAATCCGGCTAATATGTTCACAAAAGCTGTTACAAAGGGTAAGTTTCTGCATTGTCTAGACTTGCTCAACATTTACAATAATTAGTAGCCCCAAATGCAGGACTAGTGGAGCAGATAATTCAAGTCAAGGTGGAGATTTGTTAATGTCACTTGAATTCTATATTAAGGGACAAAATCAGAAACGTTTAGACATTACTCTGTTATTTTTAAAGACAAAAAACAATCAGAAATGCATGGCAGTTATTCATTGTTTTAATAGTAACGTCAGTTACTATTTCTGGACACACATTTCCATTATTTTTGAGACCCTCCATTGGCACCTAATTTATTCTATATAAAAAGGGTGTTGAGGGGTCGTGGTATGTGTATGTTTTTTTGTTTTTTCCTAGAATCTGCAGAAAGTGTTTCCTCCTCCATCTGTACTCTGTAATTTTGCATCTCTAATAGTGTAAAAGTTTGTCCACCGCCCACCCGTGGAGTAGCCCTAGTGGTAAACCACGTAAATTTCTTTGTCCCCTTGTGTGATGCTTGTTTATATGTGCATTTTCTTATTATTGTGTCATACTAAATTCCTTACAAAAGCACAGACACAGTCTTGATATTACTCGTACCTTCATGTTCCATATGAAAGTATCCAAACATTTATGGTCTGATGAGGTACTTACTACCACATATCTCATCAATAGGATGCCGTCTGCACCACTTAGGAGTGAAATTTCCTTTAAACGTCTTCAGTAAAATACTACCTTATTTTCTTTGCCTCCTAGAGTGTTTGGGTGTACAGCCTTTGTCCAATATCTCTCACCTAGACTTGATAAACTTTCTCCTTGGACAATCAAGTGTGTCTTTGTGGGATACTCCAGGACTCAACATGGATATAGGTGTTTTCATCTACCCTCTGGTAGATATTTTGTGTCTATTAATGTCATGTTTTCTGAGTCTTTCGCATACTATAGTGACTGATTTTGAGGGAAAGTCAATCATTGAGTCTGTACCTTTACCCACTATTGTCCGACCTACTACAGCAAGTCCTCCCTCTTTACAGGTATATTGACGTCGCCAGAGACCACCACCTCCACCAACAGCAGAACCATCTTCTTCCTCCAATGCAGATCCATCATTAAGTGATTTACATTTGCCAATTGCATTAAGAAAAGGTAGTCGTTCTTCCACAGTTCATCCTATCTTCCATTTTGTTACCTATGATTCTCTCCAACCATAGTTCCATGCTTTTGCTTTGTCTTTTTGTTCGGAATCCATTTCCAGGAATCACTAGGAAGTACTTTTACTTCCCCAATGAAAGGCAAAAATGGATGAAAAGATAGCTACCTTGGCAGCCCATGATATTTGGAAGTTAGTGACCCGTCCTGTGGGAACTCAAGTAGTCACCTGTCGCTCGGTTTATACTATCAAATACAAAACAGATGGCACACTTAATCGCTATAAAGCTAGATTGGTAGCTCGGGGATTCACTCAGACTTATGACATTGACTATGATCAGACCTTTTCTCCAGTGGCTCGCTTAAACTCCATCAGGATTGTTTTGTCTATAGCTATCAATAATTCTTAGGATTTATGACAGTTTGATGATAAAAATGCTTTCCTGTATGGTGATCTTACAGAGACTGTTCGTATAAAGCAAACTCTAGGATATGTTGCTCAGAGGAAGAACAGAGTATGCAAGCTCAAAAAAGCGATCTATGACCTAAAACAGAGTCCAAGAGCATGGTTTCAGAAATTCAGCCAAATGGTGATGAAAAGAGGCTTCAAAAAATGTGTTGTGGATCACTCAGTCTTCTACCGGAAGTCTGAATAAGAATGTGTGCTACTTGTGGTATATATAAATGATATTTTGATAACAGGTAGTGACCAAGAAGACATTAAAGAGGTAAAAGAATATCTTGCATCCCATTTTACCATAAAAGATTTGGACAGACCAAGATATTTCCTTGGTATTGAGTTCGCCTATGCCAGTAGGAAAATGATGCTATCTTAAAGAAAGTATGCACTTAATCTTCTCCAGGAGACAAGACTCTTAAGATGCAAACCAGAGAACACTCCTATTGAGCAGTCACCACCACTTTGAGATACTAATTCCAAGTTGTAGGATGATCCAGGTCAATATAGATGGTTGATTGGCAAGCTTATTTACTTGACAGTGACTCGACCAAGCATCGCATATGCTATCAGTCTACTGAGTCAGTTCATGCATGAGCCAAAACAGGTTCATTGGAGTGGAGCCTCTAGAGTCCTTGCATATGTGAAAAATTCTCCAAGGAAAGACTTGATACATCAAAAAAATGGACATGTTGATGTAATGACATACTCAGACTCAAGATATGTAGGTGATAAAAGAGACATAAAATCAACCTCTGGTTTTTGTACTTATATAAGAAGAAATCTTGTGACATAGAGAAGCAAGAAGCAAGAAGCAAGAAGCAGAATGTGGTGTCTCGTTCTAGTGCAGAGGTAAAGTACAGATCTATGACTCAGACTATATGTGAAATGGTGTAGATCAGATCTCTTATTTCTAAACTTGGTCTATCACCTCAGACACCTATGCAAATGTTCTGTGACAATCAGACGACAATCTTTATTGTCAACAATTCTACTTTCCATGAGTGCACCAAACATATCGAGGTCGATTGTCACTATGTGAGAGATATGGTGTTGAAAGAGATTATTTCTACTCCACACACTCAATCATCCGAACAGTTAGCTTATATCTTTACCAAAGGTCTGAGTAGTAGTATGTTTATGTCTTTATGTACTAAGCTGGGCCTTTTTGATATTTATATTCCATCTTGAGGGAAAGTGTTAGAGAGTTAGAGCTTACTGAGTATGTACGGGTTAACGGATTATTGGATATCCATTTAGTGGAGTATCTTCAAAACCTTTAAATATGTAACTCTTTTCATTTAATAGCAATATAGTCTTTATCTTTCTCCCATAACAATACACAGCAGAGGCCAACTACCACTAGCTGATGGATTAAGTAAAACACCCAGAATAACCCCAGAAAACAGGATAAATCCATAGGTGACTTACATAAATTACCTCTATCATGCAAATTTGATTTCATTTTCAATGAAAGCTCTAGGAGAGCATTCAACCTTGGATGATTGGCAACTCTACGATGTAATCACAAGATAAAATCAGAAATTTCCAGACATCATGATCTGTGTCTTTCTCAGATAAGGGTGCAGTAATATTGTTACTTGTATTTACAAGGCTGAATAAAAAGAAATAATTTATAAGACTAATATCGTTGCAGGAAGCATCTATGTACAACTCTAAATTTTTTTTAATAATTTAGCTAAATGTAAGTCATGTTTCTGCTAATTTTTCCATCAGTATCTCCCCTGAAAGAATCTGCTTGTCTGTTTGATGCAAAAATGCTGAACAAAGTTCATCTTCTATCTTTTTTTTTATCTGAGCGGTCAAAAGAAGAAGATTTTATTGATAAAAACCAAAGGAAAACAGAAATAACAGAAAGCAAAGACCTTATCAAGATGATAAGGAAACAAAAACATGAGAAGAACAAAAATGGAAAAAACAAAAGCAAAGCAAACTGAAAACCCCAAACCTTATCTATATCTCGAATTGAGCTACTCAACCTATCTATATTACCATAGGTGCATAATAAGCCAATTACACTTATTCATTTCTGAAATATTTCCCTCTAAGCTCGTGTTATAACAAGGTTCTTTTTATATAAAACTGCTGTAATCATCTATCATTTACCCCTATTAAAATGACGTGCAGATTCTCCAACCATATAAGGGCATACAACTTGAAATAACATAAAATAAACAAACAAATTATTTTTAAAAAAAATAAAGGAGCTTCCATCTCAAGTAGCCAAAATTACATTGTTCGGCATCAAACAACATAAGAATGCTAAAAATAGAAAATCTTAAATCTCAAGTAACCAAAATTTATAGCAGAAACGTTTTCTTGTCTAAAACAATGTTGTCAAATTGGACCAAAGCCTTTCAATGTGATTCAATCAGATGTTGATAAGTTAATTATGAAGATTTGGATCAAATTAGTTCCTAATGATCCAGGATATTGAGATCAATCAGGGAAGCATCATTGATTTAGTGGTAACTAATGCCTTTATTTGAACAAGACATACTTCACTATGATGTAGGTGCAACCACTCTTGGAAGTATGATTGCCTGAAGAGATTTGTGATAGCTCGCACAACAGTTAGAAGATTTGCTGTTAGTGCAGGTGCTCCAGTAACCCTCATGAATACCTCCATAATTACATCTGCAGTGCAACCAATTTACCACATCATTTTTGGTTCATGATATAACCAGTATAATGAATCAATATAATTGAATAAATAACATGAAAAGGTCAGAATATATGAACACACCACAGTAAAAATGCATTCCAATTACAATAACTAGAAGAACCTCGTATAACCTTATAACAAACTAAGTTTAGGATAGACGATCAAAGTCAAAAAGCCTTTCACTTTAAACGTGAAAGTGCCAAGTATAATAAGTTGCATATAGCCGTATACCATTTTCATGCTGCATATGCTTGAGAAGCGAACTAGATCCATCTGGATGCAAAATCAGCATTCTTATGACATCAATTACTGCATTAAAAATGAAAGGTTGAGCAGACAAAAATAAAAAGCGAAATAGCATTTCTAATAAACATGAGATGGTTGATGCATTTTGCAATTAAAAAATTTTAAAAAAAAACTCAAACAAGTATGAAAGATAAGGCGAGAAGAAGAAAAGCTACAAGAACTACCAATATATATGTTTGGCCGCTGAGATGACTAACCTGGGAACAACATTTCCAAAGGCCAAGAATTCAAGAGCTTCAACAGCAAAGAAATGTCCACATCAGCAAAAGTAGTACTATGATAATGTGAAGAATCTTTTAATATCTTGACAATGGCACCTATTCTTGAAAGTTCAACTTCAGATAATGCCAAATTCTTCTGTTTCTGCAACTGAATCAAAAGCATTATCATCAAAGTTTACATTCAAACATTTGCAGCAAACAAAAATACAAACATTGAAATGTAAAAATTAATGAAAATGCTGGGAACAGTGTCCATATAACCCATTTCTTTCTAATTTTGTATATATTTCAATATCCCAAGTGTTTGAACCAAAAAATGACAAGAATTCATTCATGGGTTTCCTAGAGATTATAATTTTAGATCAAATATTTCCTTGACTCTAATTTGAGACTAGAACAATCGTTCGAATAAAATAAATAAATATTGATAGTCATATAGAGGATTCTTGGTGTCATTCTGAAAATTTTCAGTATTTCATAAAATTAACTATAGTCCACAACTTTATAAGTTTTATTTCTCTACATGACTAAGCAAGCCAATGCAGAGGATCTCACAAAGTCACAATAAGGGGTCCAAATTTGGACCACAATTTTTGTGTGTGCGCAAAATATGGTATTTACCCGGAAAATATAAAAAATTGAAACAGTTCTGGCTAATAAAAGGGTAGATATACATTTCAACATAACAAAAAACTTAGTGGAAATTTTGGTACAAGAAAGCAAAAATCGATGAAACCTTGTTCAACAGGTCAATAATCTAATCACCCTTCCAACTGCAAAGAGAAAAGGTAGATTTGCTTTGTGTACTCGCAATCAAGATGGAACACTAACTTTCCTCTTCACCCTTTCAGTGGGCTTTCATCCACCTTGGTAAGGAAACCTTCTTATCGAGATTAGCTTCGTCTACTGAATAAAGTATAAGCATAAAAGAAAAGCTCACCCAAATTCAATTGGATGTTTGGGTTTATTACCTCCACACAAAACCTACCTTCCTTCCACATGAAGATGGCCCATTCCCATAGCACTCTGGCTAACAAGCAGGTATGCAAATCAATATGGTTATTCTTATCCGAATTCATTTTGAGAGATCGACGTGAACATGTCCTAATTCAGGAACATGAGGTTACAAGTTTCATAATCATATATGGGTGCATATAGTGGCAGAGGAAGGCCTAAAAGTACATGGTTAGGAATAGTAGAAAATGATCTAACCATACATAATTTAACAGAGGATGTAGCACTTGATAGAAATATATGGAGAGAGATTTATGTCGCATGATGGGATTAAGGTGTGCCTGTTGTTAATGTTGCTGTATGGATACAAATACAATGTTTTGTTGGATTAGGATATAAATACTATATATGTAATTTTTCCTTTGAGAAATGCTCTCCATGAGATTTGAACCAAATACACGCTCTTCTTCAATAACATAGTCACTACAAGTTTACAACACAAGCTCTTGCATCATATATTACAATAGATAATATTATCATACAAAGTAATTTAATGAGCTATGACATTCTTTATGATAGTTATAGTTAAATATTGATTTAAATAAATTATAATTTTAATTAATTATGTTTAGTTTCTCATATTTAAGCTTTAGAAGAACAACTTAGTATGATTTATAATTTATATCTTTAATATAACAGTTAAAATAACTATTCCGGTTACATGTGTATATTTTATTTTTAGGTTTTTTATTTATTTATACTCAATCTTGTTATTATCATTTCATACCCAAAACATAAAGGACATGGACATGTCTTTTACTCTTTACATTTGTATTATTGTATTTATATATGTTGCTTCGTATAGTTTTGTGCATGTAGTTGTGACTTAAGGATATGGATATGCATCTCTCCTATTTCTACATATTCATATATCCATTTTTAATAGGCAAATACTAACTTGATAAAACAACATGATCATTTAGCACCTTCACACATTTCTGATGCAAATCTTTGTGGTTTCCCTCAATCTAAGCTCTAGTAACCTTCACCCATACAATCTGCAAATCTAGAAATGATGCAGGATACAACAAAGCTGCGATGTTTACAAGGCTGTCTTTGACTTCTTCACGATCCGGCAAGCTCATACCCTATTAACCCTCGTCCCCAAATCCAGTGATGCTGACATAGATGGAGCCTATAGGCCAATTGTTCTATGCAACTTTGTTTACAAGATTATGTTTAAGATCCTCACCAATCATCTCCAACCACCACTTTCTGACGCTTATGACGTCTGAACACAGCTGCCTTCATCAAAGGGAGGCATATCTAGGATAGCATCTTTGTCGGCCATGAGCTGGTCCACAACATGCACCTATCAAAAGGTCCCCTGTGCATGTGTATTAAACCTGACCTCCATAGCAGTTTCAAGATATGGTCGACAGAGGCTTTCTCTATGCTATGGAATGCATGGGTTTTTCCGAGCAATGACGGTTAAGGAATGGGAAATCTTTCTCCTGTTATATGAATCAAATGTTTCATTTCATCCGAGAAGAACCATTTCTTTCTCAACAATTCTCCGACATTTGATCCAATGCGTTCCATTAGATAAGAACAGATTTGATAAATATTGATAACTCTCGGATAGAGTATTAGTACAGAAAGACCCATTATATCAAAAACTAATGGTTCTAAGCCATCTTTGGCGATGAATCAAAGATTCAAAGTGTTTTTCTTGTGTATTCTTGATGAACCAGCATTTACATATAGATGTTGGGGGATTTGTTTGGGAAGTTATAAGCCCCTTGGACATCTCTTCATCTACAAAGAATTCTAGACGTGAAAACACGGAGATAAAGGGCTGATTTTTGAATGGAAAAAGAATGGATCCCTAGAGTCCCTATTGAATTGGCTTATTTGAAAAAAGCCATGTTCTTTGGAAGATTTATGTCGTGTATGGCACTACATGATCCCACTTTGCAAAAACTCTAAATCATTCTCCTGCACGGGTCAATACCCACAATGCCTAGTATCCAATGTCTATGGCTAGGACCACCGGATTATCTAACCCCATTCACTCCAACATTTGCTACATCATTGCACAGGTCGATATGTACAACGCCTAGTATCCATTGTCTACGGCTAGGTCTATTATGATATCTAATCCCATTCACTTCCCGTAGGTTTCGTCTCTCAATTTCATTGTTGGCCTAGCAGAGTGCTTTCACTGTTGGTGTTCTATTCGATCTCTACGCATTTCGCCATTCCACCAGAAATTCCTTCTACTCCTACCATACTCCAACTTGGTAGCTTCCACCACCTATCCAGGGATTTGACGACATACTTGAAAAGTCACCTACAGATGCTTTACGGCCAATCATTTCAGATAATGCTTGCATCCTCTGTCTTACCATGAAAACTGGCACAGAGTTGCCTGATGCTTATTCCTTGGATATTGTAAACCTTAAATCGAAAAAACCCTTAACCTTACTTAATACTCCATAGATAGTTTGAACTATATAGGAATAATATTCAATTTTAGTGTGAATAGTTTGTAATCCTCAATTTCCTCCAAAAAAAAGTGGGAGAGAGAGAGAACACAATCTGCTAAAATTCTAAGGCATCACTTTTTTTTATCCACCTCCTACAAGTGAGCACTTACCATGGAATTTGGTGAGCATTCCACTTTATTCGTGGTACAATTGGAGAGAACAATGGATACTAGGTATTGTGCGTACTGACCCGTGCAAGACAATGATTCAAAGTTTTTGCAGAATAGGGCCATGCAGTGCAAGACACGACATAAATCTTCCAAAGAACATGACTTTTTCAAATAAGCCAATTCAATTGGTAGTAGAACTGAAGCTAGTCTACTACTGTCATATAAGGCTGTCAAAATAACCAAAGAAAAATTTGAGGATGCAGTCCAGTCCTCCAATGACCCCTCTTCCCAGACGACTATCTCCTGTCTGTCAAGAAAATAATCACTAGAATATCACAATCATGGAGCCCTTGCTTGACTATCACTCTTAGGACCATAACTTGTGCCCAAAACCCTTCATATACATTGATTCAAAGAACAACATTGCAGCACTTGAATCCGTACCAACTCAAAATTATCTCTTCACATATTATTTCTATATTAACCTCCTCCTCCACCTAACCTACTTCGCATTTGCAACTATCTTGCCTTTGATGATAGAAAATGAGCTTGAGAGAAAAATAAGGTTTGCATATATTTAGCATAATCAACAGAAACCAAACCAAATCAAAAGATTTTATTTTTTTTTTGTTTTGGGAAGATTGTCCTCAAATTGAACTAATTTTAGCTTACGGAAAGCTCACATTCATTTGGTTTTCTCTTTGGAGTCTCTCTGAACAAAAAGAATAATGAAGACATGGAAAGATTAAAGATGACCTTTGGTTATGTGCTTAATAGACTAAACTATTATGGTTTAAACCTGTGAAGAAAGAGAAAAAAGAGAGAATTTCTATTGATAGTGTGATGTTACGTATATATAAGGAGATTAGATATCCTAATCTAAATAGATATCTAATAACCCATATAATTGGAAAGACATAACACACATACAAGTAACTCTAACACTCCTCCTCAAGTTGGAGCATACATATCAAACATGTCCAGCTTGTCACATAAAAACTTGAACATCTCAATACTAAGTCCCTTTGTAAATGTCTACCAATTACTATGAAGACTGAGTGTAAGAAGTAGAAATAATCCTCCTCATAATCATATCTCTCACAAAATGACAATCAACCTCGATGTGCTTGATTCGCTCATAGAATGTGGGATTGTTTGCAATAAAGATAACAGCTTCATTATCACACCGCACAGACATAGGAACCCCGACACTAAAATCAAGCTGCTTTAGGAGAGACTTGATCCAAATCATCTCACATGCTGTTTGTACCATGAATCGATACTCAACCTTTACACTAAACTTCGACACCACATTTTACTTTTTGCTTCGCTAAGTGACAAGATTGCCTCCCATATAAGTGCAGAAACATAATGTAGATTTTCTGACCCCTCGGTCTCCTACATATCCTGAGTCTGAATAAGCAACTATCCTGATGTAACTATTTTTTCTATAGACTAGGCCTTCTCCTGGAACTCTTTTCACATATAATAGAAAACGAAGGGCTCCAATGTAGTGTACTTTCCTCGATTTATGCATAAATTGACTCAAAAGACTGACTACATATAAAATATCAAGCCGAGTCACTGTTAGATAGATGAATTTTCCGATCAATCACTTGTACTGACTAGGATCCTCCAACAAGTCCGAGCTACTGTTCCAGAATGTCGATGTCTGCTTGATAGAAATACTTTCTGGTTTACACCCCAGAAGGCCAATCTCTTGTAGGAGATCTAGAACATACTTCCTCTGTGACAGTGCTATCTTGTCATTTGCATAGGCAAACTCAATCCTAAGGAAATATCGAAACTTTTCCCATGTCTTTTGTCACAAAGTGAGTATGAGGATGTCTTTTGATCTCTGCAATACCCTATACATCACTGCCAACCACCAGTATATCATCCACATACACTGCCAGAATAACCCAGCCACCAGTGGTCTGCTTGTAGAAAACTAAATAATCTACAGCACATCTCTGAAACCCACGAACAAAAATCACCTGACGTAACTTCTCAAACCATACCCTGGAACTTTATTTAAGACCATAAATTACCTTTTTTAATCTACACACATGATCATCTTCCTAAGCAACATATCTTGAAGGTTACTCCATCAGAACACACTCAACCAGATCTCCATATAGGAAGACATTCTTGACATCGAACTGGCATACCTCCCAAGAGTGGTTGATAACTAGAGATAGAATAACTCTGATAGAATTAAGACGGACAACAAGAGAAAAAGTCTCATCATAATCTATGCTATATATCTGAGTAAAATCGCGAGCCACCAGTCTTACCTTGTATCTGTCTATGCAGCCATCTCCTTTATATTTGATGAAGTAGACCCATTTACAGGTGATTACTGTAGCCCCAACAGTGTGGGTTATCAACTCCCACGTACCACGACTAGTCAGTGTAGCGATCACCTCATCTATAACAACCTTTTAGTGAGAAAGGGATAGTACCTCCTGGTAATTTCTGAGAATAGACTTTAAAGAAATGGATAAGGCAAAACTACAGAACCGAGGGTGAAGAGAATCATAAGACACAAACTGTGAAATAGGATGGACAGTGCAAGAGCGAGTACCTTTCCGAAGGACAATAGATAGATCTAAAGAACTAATGAGCGGATTTGCATTTGTAAAGGAAGATGGTTTAATGGTGGGAAGCACTGGGATATACTAACTTCGTTGATAAACCTGCAAGGGACGAGTGACTTCCTGTTGCACAATAGAATCACCTAGAGAATTTGCATTTTGCATCTCAACAATAGAAGGAAGAGGCACTGGCACACTGGATGACAGAGACTCATCATAATAAGCAGACTCGAAAAAGATGACATCTACAAACACAAAGTATTGTTAGGAAAATAAGGATTAGTTCAACAAGAAAATAGAGTGAAGAACATGAAGAAGAGCTGACACGTAAATTTACGTGGTTCACTCAAAAAAGGCTACGTCCACGGGCAGGGCAGATGGGTTTCACTACTCTTTAGAAAAAATACAGCTCAGACTAAGAGTATAACTCTTGTACAGATCGCAGAAATTTCAATATGAAATTTCTACCAGTAGTAGCGACAAAATAGCAGCGACTTCTCAGAGTCAACGCGACAGAAAAAAACAGATGTTGACAATAACTGGAACCATGTGGAATCTCCCAGACGAGGAAGCTTGAGGAAGAAGGATATCCTGTAACCACAGCTCCGACCCGGCCTCCTCCTTTTAAAAGCAGTAGAGGGAGGCCAGAATAATTACTGGAATTTATTTCCAATAAATGGCAGAGCTCCAACGGAGGGGCATACAGACAGATGTGCGAACAGATGCGCGGATGAACGGACGCGCGAGCAGACATGCGGATAAACAGACACGGCAGCAGGCGCGCGCGCACGGGCAGACGAACAGACGCAACGGAGAAACTCCGACCGTTCGCGTGCAAGCCTCCCACGTCCTCCAAACTTCGACGGTTTGGAAGAGTGGGAAAAACTCCCGCATCCGTGAATAGTGCCTCCAAAAGGTTTTTTTCTTCTTTCGAACATAAAACCATTTATGTATATATTCAAGTCATTTCTACAAATCTCCACCTTGACTTGAATATTCTGCCCTGCTGAACAAAGCTGATCTAGATACGATCACAGATAAAGAGCAAGTTCAAGCAGTGGACAAACTTACTCTCTGGAACAGCTTTGGTGAAAAAATCTACAGGGTTATCCTCAGTAGCGATTTTAGAAAATTTAACCCTCTTTTCACCTCGGATAAAGTGATACCTTATGTCGATATGTTTAGTCCTTTCATGATGGACATGATCCTTGGCTAAACAGATGGAACTAAGGTTATCACAGAAAATGTCAATAAAATCTTGATGTAAGCCAAAATCACCAAGCAAACCTTTTAGTCAGATACCTTACTTTACGGCCTCTATCATTGCAACATATTCAACCTCAGTGGACGACAATGTGGCTATTGGTTGAAGAGATACCTTCCAACTCACCACTGAATTACCCACTGTAAACACATAGCCAGTCATAGACTTTCTAGTGTCCCTATCTGCTCCAAAATCTAAGTCAGAATAGCCTTTGACAAGCCAATCATCACTATTTTCATATCTTAGACCCTGGTTAATAGATCCTTTAAGATACCTGAAAATTCGTTTTACAGCTTGCCAATGTTCTCGCCCTGGACTACACATAAAACGACTAACAACACTTACAGCATGTGCTATTTCAGGCCTAGAACATACCATGACATACATTAGACTCTCGACTGCACTTGCATATGGAGTCCTACTCATGTCATCTATTTCATCATACATTTGAGGTGACATAGAAGAAGACAAGCGAACACTTGGAGCAGAAGGAGTACCTGTAGGTTTGGAGCTATCCATTCTGAATTTTGACAAAATTTTCTGTATGTAGTTCTACTGAGATAAGAACAATTTCTTTTGTTCTCTATTTCTGAAAATCTGCATTTCCAAAATTTTCTTGGCAATACCTAAGTTCTTCATTTCAAATTCTGAACTTAGAAGAGAATTTAGTTTCTGAATTTCACTTTTCTGCTTAGAGGCAATGAGTATGTCATCCACATATAAAAGCAAGTAAACCCAAAAGCCATTGGAACACTTCCTGACATAAACACAAGAGTCATGTTGACTTCTGTGATATTGAAATTTGTGCACGAAAGTAGCAAATTTCTTATTTCACTGCCTTAAAGATTGTTTGAGTCCATATAAGGACTTCTTCAACTTGCATACAAAATCCGGTTTGGAAGGATCTTAGAATCCTCTCGGTTGACACATCAAGATATCTTCCTCTAAATCTCCATGTAAAAAAACGATTTTGACGTCTAGTTGCTCCACAATTGCTAACAAGACTCTGATTGATGTATGTCTCACAACAGGAGAGAATATCTCAATATAATCTACTCCTTCAACTTGGTTGAAGCCCTTTGCAACTAGACGTGCTTTAAATCTGATACTCCCTGCAACTTCAGGATCGACTTTCCTTTTAAACACCCATTTACAGTTGATTATTTTCCTCCTCTCTGGTACTTTTACCAAAGACCAGGTTTGAGTAGATCGAAGAGATTCCATCTCTTCTTGCATTGTCATCATCCATTGTGAAGCTTCTTTACTGCTTATGGCTTCTTAATATGATGATGGTTCTTCTGAGCCAAATTCATCAGCTACCTGCAAGGCAAAAGCTGTTAGATTTTCAAAACCTAACCTTGTAGGTGGTCGGACTTCCCTTCTTTGCCTATCTATAGCCACACTTCTAAAGAGTTGTGGCTGTTCCATCCCTATAGAAGTGTCTGTTTCAGCTTCTGGCCCTTCAATTTCATCTTCTTCACCATTTGGATTAAGATCTGCATCCTTTTGAGAAGAAGACAGTTGAAATTTCACTTGATCACCTGAAATGCTACTTGGAGAAGGGTCAAAAATTTCAGCAACAGATTTTCCTTCCCGTAGCATAGATTCTTCATCAAAAATTACACTTCTTGCAAGTATAACTTTGTGCAACTGAAGAGCCCACACTCTGTATCCTTTTACTCCATCTTCATAGCCCATGAAGACACCTTTCTTTGCTCTTGATTCAAGTTTGCCTTCATTTACATGAAAATAAACAGGACACCCAAAAACTCTTAATTTAGAATAATCTGCCTATTTACCTGTCCAAACTTCATAGGGAGTCTTCATTAGAATGGAAGACGATGGAGATCTATTGGTAATAAAACACGCAGTATGAATTGCTTCTGCCTAAAAGACATCTGTGATTCCAGAGTTAGAAATCAAGCACCTGGCCTTTTCTAACAGAGTTCTGTTCATACGTTCTGCAACACCATTTTGTTGCGGAGTGTGTACAACTGTTCTGTGTCGAGCAATACCTGTGTTACTGCACAAAGAATCAAAAACATTATTGCAGAACTCAAGGCCATTATTTGTTCGTAGAACCTTGATTTTCCGATCAATCTGGTTTTCAACCAGAACTTTCCATTCCTTGAAGTTGACGAAAGCATCTCCGTTGTGTTTCATTAGAAACACCCAAGTCATTCTTGAGAAGTCAGCAATAATGGATAGGAAGAATCTAAAATTTTCCAAAGAAGGAGTTCTCGTTGGTCCCCAACAATCGACATGGATGTATTCAAGTTTGCCCTTCGTATTCCTTTCAACTGGACCAAACTTGACTCTTTTCTGCTTACCAAAGACCATAGAGTCAAACGTCGATTTCGTGTCGGACTTCGGTCCGACAAAAATAGGAAACGTGTCGAACATCGGTGGAAATGTCGGTGGAAACGCGGTAAATTTACGGAAGTCCATGGAAATGGTAAAAAAACTTTAAATTTTGATTTGAAACTCTTAGATAAGC